>JAHKKF010469874.1:0-10397 GCA_019740295.1 Labeo calbasu | reverse complement strand
ATGGGATGATTTTTGCAGAGTTGATTTTGGCAAGGTAAAAAGGGTGTTGTTTTACACTACCATTGAGAATTTTTAACCAAAGTATATTATAGACTTTTTCATGAAGACCCTAAGGAATCATATCAACTTGTGGAAAATGGGCATCCAATGACCCCTTTAAACTGTTATAATGAATATATAATTATCACTTCTGATTTTCTGCCAATTTAATGCATCCTTTTTGAATCAAAAAGGATGGATCTGATGCATTTGATTTGATTCATTTGAATCAAATAAATTTCTTTAAAAAAAAATACTGACAGCAAACTTTTAAACGTTAGTGTATTGGTATCATCTGAAGTTGTAAATTTAATTGTACATGCTCATTTACTCTGTTTACAGTTAGGTTCTAATGCTCACTTACAGTTAATCTTAAAAAAAAGATTAGCAAATCCCAAAATAAATATCCATATTTCATACAGTATTATAATGTTGTGTTGCCTAAATTCACCTGTAAAATTCAAACCACAGTTTGAATATTTCAGTAATTTTAATTTATTTTTTTATTTAGACAAAATAGTATAAAATATATAATAGTATATAATATACAAAATAATATGTACTATTATTATCTGCTATTTATTGGTTACTGGCCCTAACATGAAAATAATTCAGGGTCAGAAATTAACTTTTGCATTAAAGGGCAATATTTTCCCCCAGAACTGATTTCCAGGGGCATTTTTTACATTTGTAAAGGCAATTTTTATAATCACCTTATTATTATAAAAACATATCTGTTGTCTTTAATGTCAGATTCTTAAATTTACCCAATTACTTACTAATTAATACTTTAAACTCTTGTCAATATCAATAGACTGTTTAAAACTGTATCTAAATTATTCTTATACTAAAAACAGGAGCCCACGGGGCTGCAATATTATGACAAAAATCATTATTGTAGATTATTGCTCTTTATATTGTAATAATGATTATTAATATAGATATAGAAAAAAAATACATTTTGTTTTGTTTTGGGCATGTCACATTCTGGCTTAAAAGACAAACATGTTGGTCTGTGACATTAGCCAAATCTAGCACAAGTTATGTAAAAACAACTGATATAATCACTGAAGCTATTAAACTCATCTTTTATTTACATAGTATCTGTACAGTGTTGTTTATGATGAGGGAATTCATGAACAGCTCCTGCGTTTTCAGTGCTGCATTCCTAAGTTCAACAGAAACGTGTTTGATTGGTTATAAGGCTCAACGCTGCACAAAACAGTGCGTAAAAGCGATCTAATGTAGTGTGAGCAAATCTAAATGTAATTCTGCGCATTGACACTTTTCATTCTTTTTCACTTTTCATTTTAATCACGACATCAGTAATACGCCGTTTAATTTTGCTCCTTTGTCTTACATTTATGGGGTTGTTTTGTTCATTTCGGTAACATTTTTGCAACAAGCCCTAGTTAATTTCCAAGCCTAAATATATTGAATTTTAATGTCAATATATTAAATATTAATTCAAACTGATTTATGAGAGGACTTTGAAACTGTCACAGGTCTCAACTCTCTGTAGAAGTAGACAGCTGAAATGAGAAATAGATGAGACTTGCACACAGTCCAACAGATGATGATCTATCCTTGGACTGTGTCAAAGGTCAACACTGCAACTTTGCCTGCCCAGTAAACTTGTTTACAGACTAGAGACCTTATATTGACTGATCAAAGTCCCTTGTGAGTCACAAAACTGCTTTTATAATCCATTTTTAATCAAGTTTTTGGCTTCACACTTAATACTGAGCTTAAAACCTGTTTAGTAACATTAATAATAGTACACAATTGTGCAACAGAAAGTATTAAAAATATTCACATGCACAATTTGCCAGAAATCAGGCTATTATAGAAGCGAGTTGATATCAAATGTTGATATCAAAATCAGATAGAAAACAGAAATCTAGATATAAAATCATATTTAAAAGTGATGAACAAACCTGGCTGTGAATATCTGCTTGACAGCCGCTGTGGCATATCTGTCTTTAAGGGTCCATGAGTCCAAGGGTTGTTCAATTATTGTCTCATTTTCAAACAGAGGTAATGCCACTTTAGTGTAGCATTCTTCATGTTTTCTGTTGAGTGAAGATTTTTCATATTTCAACATATTTGAGACATACAAAACCTCAAGTTATATGCCATCTGATATGTGTTTTGACTTAAAGATGACCTGGAAAGCAACACAAACCTAGTAGTATACTGACAGCGGACACAGGGAGGGCAGCTGGGAAGGTCGAGACCTGGTTTGTCAGTGCAGCCCATGTCATTACTATAAGGAATACCGAAGTAATAGTCAAAACCTGTAGTGTAAACACACAAAAGCAAGCATTTCGACATGACACAGCTTAAAGTGTATAATGTGAGACAAAAATGACAATTTATATATTAAAATGTAATTAATAACATGGACAAAATGAATTCCATGTTATGGATTTTACCTCTATGAACAGGATTGTAGGAACCATTGTGTCCAAGGTGCCATTTTCCTGTTTTAAAAGTGCAATAAATAATTGGCACTGAAATATTACAACATATTATAAGCTTGGGAGGCTTATTAGTTGCCATGGGGATTATGCAAATTTGTTAATCAGGAGCTAATCACAGCAGAGTGTAAAGTTCATTGCTCTCAGTATGTTAATCGTGTTGTTCTCTGCATGTTCTTAGAGTTTCTGTGCTTACCAATAATGGCTGTGTAATAACCTGCATCATGCAGGAGCTGAGCAAATGTTGTCTCATTGAGTGGGAGTCCTCCGACTGATCCCACTGCAAAATTATGAGTGACCCCATTGCGCAACCCGTGTCTGCCGGTCAGCAGGGCAGCACGTGATGGTGAGCATGTGGAGGCAGGAGAGTGGAAGTCTGTGAATCTGCAAATCAACAGACACAAGTGCCTATAATTAAACCTAATCATGCACAAAACTGTCTATAATGATATATAATGGGTATAATGCTACCTTTTGCCCTTCAGCATTAATGAGTCCAGCCAGGGTGTTGGTGTGGAGTTGTCAGGCCGGTTCACCCAGAGGTCGCCCCATCCAATATCATCAGCTAGGATAATGATGAAATTAGGTCGTTCCTTTTCACCAGTTTTGTCTTCCTTTTTAATGTGGCTTTTGATGTGATGAATCAGTCCAGAGAACAGAAGCAGTAAACACAATCCAAACTGTGCCATTTTTATGCTAAATCTAAAAAAAAGAAGATGACATTTAAATTAGGATTTATTTGACACAGAATTAAAAATACACTGATTGCTACTTAGCATACTCAGATAAAGGTGAAAACAACTATAATTATTAAAAAATTAGCACTTCGATTAAAAAATTAGCACAAATCAGCATCAACAAGGAGTCTTCATCAGGGTTATTATAGTTAACTAAAACTAAAGCTATTAAAAAAAACATTTGTTACTTGAAATAAAATAAACATTTATTTAAATAAAATATTTTAAAAAGTAACTAATTTTATTTCAGCTTTCTCATTTTCTAATTTTGTTTAATTTGATGTACTAATATAAAGGGAAGCCCGGTTTCCAAATAAAAAATAAGAAAAGGTAATGGCAATTTTTTTTCTGCAATTTTGAGAGATTTAAACTCGCAATTCTGAAAAATAAAGTCGCAAATATGAGAAGTCGCAATTCTTTTCTCAGAATTTGCGAGAATTGCTTTGTATCTCACAATGAGTTTTTTCTCGCAATTTTGAGAAACATCAAAAAATTGATGTTTATATATCACTTTATAACTAACAATTGCGAGTGTACGTCTTTTTTCTTAGAATTTTCATATAAACTTGTAGTTGCGAGAAAGAAGTCAGAATTGTGAGAAAATTGTAATTGTGAAAATTGAGAAAAGTCAATTGCATATCAACTCGAAACTGCAAGAAAAACAGTCAGAACTGCGTGAAATTGTCATGATATACAGATACAAACTCACAAACGCATGTAAAAAAGTCAATTTTGAGATATAAAATCAATTGCGAGAAAAAAAGTCAGAATTGCATGACATTAACTCGCAATTGCTGCGACTTCTCAGAACTGCGACTTTAAATCTCACAATTCTGACTTTTTTCTCAAAATTGCAGTTTATATGTTGAAATTCTGACTGTTTCTCAGAATTGTGAGTTGATATCTCGCTATTCTAACTTTATAACTCACAACTGCAAGCTGAGAAAAAAGTCAGAATTGTGAAATAAAAAGTCCCATTTTTTTTTTTTTTCTTTTTTTTTTTTAACTTAGTGGTGGAAACGGGCTTCCATACATATAACTAAAACTAAAACTGAAATAAATAAATAAAAAATTACAGACATATTTAAAAAAATTACAAAACACACAAAAAAAATTACTCAAACTTTAACTGAAATTAAAATGAAAACACAAAAATAAAGACAAAAAATATGTTATGGATCCTGCTTTATCTTTTGATCCACCAAGGGTTTCTTGACTTGAAGTAGATCGAAGACCCCCAAATTAAATCAATTAGTACTTCAATAATGATACGATCTGTAATAATCATTCAAAATGACAGTATGCTATAATCAGGAACCAAAGACTATCTGAGGTTGCAGTTTTTCATAACACAAAGCCTTCTGGACGTCTCTAAAGAGATTCAATGCTATTCAGTGCTGGGTTTGAGCAGGTCTCGCTGGCTATTATGTAACAATTTTTACCTAATTCACCAGTCTGTTTGAAAGATTCAGTACAGTCACTCCTGCAGCTCCCACTTCACACTATGGTGGGGGAGCAGAGACAGCATGTTCCTTTGACATTCCAGCTCAAGGGAAATGGGGGGTTGCTGGTGTGGCGTTTCATTCAACATTGACTGTAAACCAATCCTCAACTTACTCAACAGCTGTAACCTCCCACCATAGAGGAGCTCATTGTATGAGACAGCAGAACAGTAGAAGCAGCACCACATGGACTCTAGGCAGTGGACACACCGCAGTACAGCAGTGGAGTAACAACATTCCCCTCACTCACAGGAACAGGTAAGCATTTTTTTAGGTTCTGACTGTTCAGTGTTACAATATATCTACAATATCTATATATATATATAGTTAAGTGTCTACTAGTACTAAAGTAGTCTAAAACAACTGATATGGGTCTGGTAGTGCGGCAAAACTGCACGCACACATATTTATAAGTATGCAAGAAAAAACACGTTTATATTCGTATAGAAACGACCACGTGGCAAGAAGCTGAGAAAACACATTCATATGGGAATCATGATGGAGCAGGTGGTGCAAGATGTTCTGACTCACCTTACTTTTGATAACGTACAAAGCGATTTAGAACAAAACAAACGTTTTCAAATATGAACAAACATTTTCAATTAAATTAAACTTGAATGAATGAATGTTTGTGACAGTTACATTAAGTTCACACGAGCTGTTAAAGATGCTATGAGGAGTCAAAGCAGTAACGTTTTTGTGTACGTTTTGTAGTTATGTGATAGAAATGGAGCTGTTCTAAAATAATGTTAGCTCTCGCTGTCCTAACATTGGGAAAGACTGAGATGATATTTAAGATTAACCTCAGATTCGAAATGCATAGCATTTAAAACATGCTATATTATGACGTATCATAAAATTATGAGACTGAGTATACCTCACCTAATGCCGAACGATGATTTCAATCAATGAAAATATTTCAATCGTAGTCCTGCGCATCAGTTTGTTGACACTTGTGTTCCGCCGCCCCTTTTGTGACGTAACACCGCACTGGTAACGCCCCTTGCGCTTTATTTGTTACATTTGGGGTCAGTGATTTTTCACCTACCTACGTAACATTTTCAATTTTCATTTAGCTTTAGTAATTTATATAAATATTATAACATATTGTGATAATGTCTTAAATGTGATACATTTATTGTAGCTTTACTCATCAGATGTTCAGCTAAACATAAATCTGACCCAAAACCTGATGGTTTAACTAATTTAATAACTGATGTTGCAGTTGTTTGACATTTTAATATAGTTGTTTATTGAAATTATTAACTATGTACACTACCAGTCAAACGTTTTTGGACAGTAAGATTTTGAAACAGTACAATTTTAAAATACTTTTACTATTTAAAAGAACTGTTTTCTATTTGAATATATTTTAAAATGTTATTTATTCCTTTGATTTCAAAGCTGAATTTTAGCATCATTACTCCAGTCACATGATCCAGAAATCGTTCTAATTTTCTCATTCGCTGCTCAAAAATCATTATTATGTTAACAGCTGAGTAATTTTTTTTAGGTTTCTTTGATGAATAGAAAGTTCAGAAGAACAGCATTTAATCTTAAATATAAATCTTTTGTAACATTATAAATGTCTTTATTTGCTTATTAGCTTACCTTATCTTTGTTATATTCACAGGTCGCAGGTCAAAATGGCACAGTGGATTTTCCGAATGAAAGGCTGCCTTGGCTCTAAAGTGTACTCAGAGGTCCCAGATGGTGGTTGGGGTTGGATTGTGGCTGTGGCCTTTTTCCTGGTGGAGGTGTTCACTTATGGGGTTATCAAAAGTTTTGGGATTTTTCTCAAGGACCTGATGAGTGACTTTGGCGAGAGCAACAGTCGAGTATCGTGGATCATTTCAATATGTGTCTTTGTTATGACTTTCACAGGTACGTTTTGTAACCGTTTTAAATTTTGAAACTTTAAATAATAACTTACTAGGCTGACTCTTTTTTTGTGGGTTCATTTCTGTAAGTTTGCCATCTATGTCCATGTCCCTTCAGCTCCTTTATCATCAGTGCTGAGTAATCGGTTTGGCTTCCAGCCAGTTGTGATGTTTGGAGGATTCCTCATATCTCTGGGCACAGTCTCAACAGCATTCACCAGCTCCATCAATCAGATGTACCTCACTATGGGGATTGTGACAGGTATGTAAAGCCTTGCTCTATACATACACAACTGTTCAAACATTTAGGTAAGTAAGTAAAATTCATATTTCATTCAGCAAAGATGCATTAAATTGATGAAAAACAAAGTAAATACATTCACAATGTTTCTATTTATCAAAGAATCATGGAAAAAACATTAATCAGCGTTTGAACAAAAATATTAAGCAGCACAGCCATGTTCAACACTGATAATAATAAGAAATTTAGTTGGAAATTTAGCACATTGGAATGATTTCTAAAGGATCATGTGACACTGAAGAAAAAAAAACATTGATTAATTGTTACAGGGCAAGAAGATAAATTTATGCAGAGGAACTATAATACCTGTCTCTTATGCTCATCAAAGTTCCATTTATTTGATCAAAAATACAGAAAAAAAGTATTATTATTGCAATTTGAAATAAATGTGATGCAAAGCTGAATTTTCATCAGCCATTACTCCAGTCTTCAGTGTCACCTGATCCTTCAGAAATCATTCTAATATGCTGATTTATCATCAATTTCAGAAACAGCTGAGCTGCTTAATATTTTTTTGGAAACTGTGATACTTTTTTCAGGATTTTTTGATTAATAAAAAGTTTAAAAGAACAGAATGTACTCAAAAGAATAAATAATAAATCATTTTCTAACAATATAAGTCTTTACTATAACTTTTTATCAATATAACACATTCTTGCTGAATAAAAGTATTAATTTATTTCAAAGAAAGAAAAAGTTTACTGACCCGTTAAACCCAGTTTACTGAAACTTTAAACGGTAGTGTATTTTATTACAAACGATTTCTATTTTAAATAAATGCTGCTCTTTTTAACATTTTATTCATCAAAGAATCCTGAAAAAGTAACACAGGTTCCAAAAAAATATTAAGCAGCAACTGTTTCCAACACTGATAATAAATCAGGATATTAGAATGACTGCATGATGCGGAAAATTCAGCTTTGCATCACAGAAATAAATTCTATTTTAAAGTATATTAAAATAGAAAACCATTATTTTAAATTGCAATAATATTTCACAGTATTACTGTTTTTTCTGTATTTTTAATCAAATATAGCCTTGATGAGCAGAAAATTCTTTACAAAACATTAAAAATCGATCTGATCCCAAACTTTTGAATGGCAGTATATATTATGTTAACATCTGTTAAGGTGTTCATACTTGACAAGTAAAATAGTTAACTGCTCCAGGATTTTCTGTATAACTAATAATGTATGTTATATTGAAAAGTGTGATTTACTAGCTAAAGCAAAACCAATATGAACAAAGCATCTAATGATTTTCAGATGTCCTCTTTTTTTTGTAGGACTGGGTTACTGTCTGACATTCCTGCCAACCGTCACAATCTTGTCCCAGTACTTCAGCAGGCGTCGTTCTGTGGTCACAGCCATGGCCTCCACTGGAGAATCATTTGCTATATTTGCTTTTGCTCCAGGTGAGGGCAGACATGCTTATCTGCAATGTAATATAATCACATATTATGTGTCATTACTGTAGTCAAACATACCGCTTTCTTGTCTCTGCAGCATTCACAGCTCTTAAGAACTGTATTGGCTGGAGGCACACAATGGTGGTGATTGGAACATTACAGGGCATTATTATTATCTGTGGGGCTCTGCTTCGTCCCATAGTCATCAAACCAAAGACTTCTCCAACAGAAACCGAGCAGATCACATGCTCTCCTCCTGAAGAACAAATGCAAGGCTCTGTAAGCTCTGGGAAGGAACAGAGAGAATTGGAACCACTTCAGATCCCTCCAAAACAACAGGACGTTTCAAGTAAAAATAAGCTCCTGGATTTGACTGTACTGAAAGAAGGCAGTTTCTTATGTTATTCAGCTTTTGGACTTTTTGCAACATTGGGCTTTTTCGCTCCACAGCTGTATGTGGTGGAGCTCAGCGCCAGTTTGGGTACCGCGAGGGACAAAGCTGCCTATATGCTGTCAACAATGGCCATTGCTGAGATCTTTGGACGTCTCTCCATCGGATGGGTCCTGAACTGGGGACGCATCAGGAAGATCTTCGTACTTCTCGGATGCGTCTCACTGATGTGTCTAGTGCTGGTGTTGTTCACCGTGGTAAATGGCTTCTGGGGACTGGCGGTGTGCTGTGTGCTTTATGGTTTCTTACTTGGGAACATCGCATCCACGCACATCCCAATGTTGGCCGAGGACGATGTTGTAGGGATTCAGAGGATGCCTTTAGCCGTAGGCGTCTACGTCTGTATTCAGAGCTTTGCAGGACTGGCTGGTCCACCATTAGGAGGTAAGAAGATTTAAATGTTTTACACAACCATTCAAGGTTTTGGGATCAGTAAGATTTTGTAAAAAATCTAAATGAATGACTGTTATCTATTATAATATACACTGCTCAAAAAATTAAGGGAGGCCTTAAAGAACTAAAATTTACAGATAATTTACCTCATCATCCAAGATGTTCATGTCTTTCTTTCTTCAGTCGTAAAGAAATTATGTTTTTTGGGGAATTGGGGAAAACATTTCAGGATTTTTCTCTATATAGTGAACTTCTATGGTGCCCGCGAGTTTGAACTTTCAAAATGTAGTTTAAATGCAGCTTCAAATGGCTCTAAACGATCGCAGCCAAGGAAGAAGGGTCTTAAATAGCGAAACGATCTGTTATTTTCTAAAACAAAATACAATTTATATACTTTTTAACCTTAAATGCTCGTCTAAATGCTTGTCTAGCTCTGCGTGTACTCTGTGTATTCCGGTTCAAGACAGTTAGGGTAGGTCGAAAATCTCCCATCTCATTTCTTTCTCCTACTTTAAAATCATCCTGCATCGCTGTTGTCAGCAATGTATGCAGGCATTTGGGGGCCATACACACTTTTGACTTCTTATTATGAGTTGCTTTAATGAAATTCATGAAAGTTTAATCAGCCTGTGATTTCAATTCTTTACTTAGATTTTTCGCGTGATTTTTGAATCCAGACCTGGGTTGATGATTTGGGTTTCAATTGACCATTGTCACATATTTTTGTTCATTGAGATCGAATGTAAATATGCATTTTTCAGCGCTGATGCGATACGATTATTACAGATGAAGTAGGTGATAACCGATATTTTGAACCGATATATATGTCTGGTGTAAAAATGAAAATTAATGTCATAATTACGACTTACAACGGCTCTAAAAAAACTTTCTTTAAAAGCTTTTAAATTATTTTATCGGCAAATCCGTACTGATAATCTATTAGGCCGATAATCTGTCAATCCCTAATCAAATGTATGATTTAAGTGTTCCCCTAATTTTTTTGGAGCAGTGTTTTTAAAATGTAATTTACAGGGGTTGGACAATGAAACTGAAACACCTGGTTTTAGACCACAATTAGTATGGTGTTGGGCTTACTTTTGCGGCAAATACAGCATCATTTCGTCTTGGGAATGAAAAATACAAGTCCTGCACTGTAGCCAGAGGGATTTTGAGCCAAACCTCTTGCAGAAGGTCACTACATGATGC
>JAHKKF010469852.1:0-45991 GCA_019740295.1 Labeo calbasu | reverse complement strand
TTTTGAAGTATGGTTTCACAACATTTCAGAAGCTGTTGTACGATAAGCTATTTGTTTAGTTGTTTGATGACGTCAGTCTTCTCTTTAATTAACCCATGGGTCTGTGTTTAATTAGGGAGATGCTCTTTATGTGTTTGTGAGTTATATTCCACGTGCTCTTCACCTCCTCTGCCTGTCTGCTAATTGGTCATTATAATGTGCTGGTTGACTGGTTTCATTCTCATCCTGATTAGCCTTCTGCTAAACATGAGCAGTTTTACGTTCACAAACCATACTAACCTTTTAGGTTATTTGACAATCTACTCCCATCTAATGACGTCGGTTAGCTCACATCTTCACCCTTCGATGATCAAAATGCTAAAGATAGTGACTTTCATTTGTGAGAACAAGCTTGGATTTGAATAAAGCGCAGTGTGATCATTTGTTTTCATGGCAGCAATCAAATGGCATAGTATTGCGGCGGTGCGCCGCCAGTATGAAAGCGGATGAATTATTCAGTTTGAATGATATCTGATCTTAAAGATTCTGTCAGTTGCTGAGAGGGAAGAAAGAATAGAGGGCAAAGTCTGGCTCGATGTGATTTACCCAAGTAGGACATGTTCCTGGCTCAACAGCCCTTGTTGGGCTTGGAACAATGTTCCTGTCAAACAGCCATCGCCCTAATGGTATATTTCATACAAATTTGGATGTGGGATGTCGTGTCCTGATATCTCTGGCTTCCGAATATATTGCTCAGTCTGATGATTGCGATTAATATTTATTAAATATAAACACACTTTAAGGTAGAAACTTTGACTCATTGATGCATTTTATTTATTCAAAAGTTTATTAAATGATGAATGTCGTGGCCTATCTTGTTTTTTTTTTACACATTTTGTGCACTAGAGATGAAATATAGCGATAAAGCTTGCAACAAAATGCTCATTTGGTGAATTTGTAATGAGGAGACAGTGTTGTGCGACCAAACTCTATTTCTCATCATCCTCTTTGGCAGCACAATTATGCTAATGGTGCGTTCAAGTCCTAATGGGATGCTTGTATTTACGAGTCGGGAAGTCATAATTATGCCATCAGATGCGTTCAAGTCATTTTGGGTGGAGCCAATTTGACACAACTGAGATACAACTATTTGAAAATCTGGAATCTGAGGGTGTAAAAAAATCAACATATGGAGAAAATCGCCTTTAAAGTTGTCCAAATTAAGTTTTTGTATATTTTACAAAATATCCTCATGGAAAATGATCTTTACTTAATATCCTAATGATTTTTTGGCATAAAAAAAAAAAACGATAATTTTGACCCATGCACTGTATTGTATTTTTGACTGTTGCTACAAATATACCCGTGCTTTTGTGGTCCATGGGTCACATATATTCTATCGTAATTGTACAGTACTTCTGTGTTTTGTAAGTGCAACTTAACTAGTCTTATTGTAAATAAGAAAACTATTCCGCTCATTTCAACAAATTCACCATCAAAACAGGTGCGTCCACTATATTTTCTCACTGTCTTAAAGAAAGGGCTTAAAGAAAGTACTGTAATTATGACTCTGTGGTGGTGTTCTTGTGCGTTCGACTCATAAAAATGATATTTCCAATTTGAACGCACCATTAAAAAACATTAGGCACTGATTACACACCTACTTTGCTTCCTTTTTCTCCTTTATGTTGCATTAGTGCTAAATATACCTTCCTGTGTTAGTGAAAAGAGAGAAAGTGAAACATGAAATTGTCAAGAGAATCAATTTTATTCCAACTATAATCGCTCGTAAATAGGACCTTCCCCAGGAGGATGTGAACAGAAGAATGCTGATCCAGGAACACTTTGTACTCGGGTAAATTACATTAAGTGCAAAGTCTGAAAGCAGAGCTCAGCTTTGTTTTCTCGCTGTCTGATGTAGAAGCCCGTAGCAGAAAGAACCAATCGATTGATCTGACGGCTGACTGAATTGACTGACTGACCCGTCCATCCAGTGTGTCCGACAGACGTCCGTGTAGTTTCTAATTGTGTCTCTACCCCACGTTTCCTCTTTACTTACTTGTTTGGGACTGCTGGGATACGTTGACCGCACTCAGGACCGGAAGCGCAGCTACAAAGCAGTGCAGTCATGTGATGAAGGGGTGACATCTGGAGAGGCCCTCGCGGCCTTGGCTCAGAACTCAACATACATGCACAATGTGCTCGGGCCTGCCTGCATCTTCCTCCGCAAGGGCTTCGCTGAGAGCCGGCAGGCTGTACGTAAGTCTGGACATGCACATCTACACACACACATGCTAATGTAAAAACAAGTTCTCACTTCTCTTGTAAGTGGAAATTTCGGAATTCAAAGCAACACCAAAAAATACCAATTTTGTCAGTAGTTACTCACCAACCCGTAAGGCATTTGTTCATCTTCGGAACACAAATTAAGATACTTTTGATGAAATGCAGTTTCTATATACAGTTTATACAAAAATTTTACTGTATTTGCCATTGATTTTACTGTGGTGTGACATGCTATTATCTTTTTTAAACAGTAATTTAGCATTTTTTGTGTAATTCTTTATGCAAACAGCTTTTATGAGCTCACTGAGAGATTACATGGGAGATTTGTGCTTAAATTGTATATATTTGTCACTCCACAGGACAGCTTAAAATGGATCAATAAAGGCAAAAAGTGTTTAAAACGATGACGAAACAGGACTTAATGAATCTTCCACTGCATTTCAGCAAGAGCGTTTCTCTGCTGTTGAGTCTGCAGTGCTGTGGCAAAAGAAATCATTTTACCTGAGTTGTGAATGTGATGCAGTATCACATAGTTTGTATTGAATGTGTATGTACAGATAATGGCAAGAAATCTCTCTCTATTGAATTGTCTTCACGGGATGTTGGCATAAACACACATACAGTACGTATAACGTGACTATTGTAGTCTTATTCATAAACGAATGAAACGAAATGGTTCTTTTTAGCGAATCAAAAAACATACAGCACGACCAGTGTGGTCTGATTCACAACGAGTGACTGTTATGAGCCGGTTCTTTTCTAATGAATCAGAAACACAGCGTGACCTGTCTTGTCTGATTCTAAAATGAGTGACTTGTATAAGCTGGTTCTTTTTAATGAATCAAACCATATAGCATGGCCAATATAGTCTGATTCCTGAATAAGTGAGACTTGCGAGCCAGTTCTTTTTAATGAATCAAAAACATATAGTGCGACCAATGTAGTCTAATTCCTGAACAAGTGACTATTATGAGCTGGTTTTTAATGAATCAAAAATAAAGCATGATCAGTGTAGTGTGATTCACAGAGGAGTGACTCTTATGAGCAGGTTCTTTTGAATGAATCAAAAACATATAACGAGACCAATGCAGTCTGATTCCTGAAAAAGTGACTCTTATGAGCCTGTGCTTTTTAATGAATAAAAAACATACAGCATGGCCAATATAGACTGATTTCTGAACAAGTGATTCTTATGAGCCGTTTTTGAATGAATCAAAAATACAGTGTGATCAGTGTAGTGTGATATACAAAGGAGTGACTCTTATGAGCTGGTTCTTTTGAATGAATCAAAAACATATAACGAAACCAATGCAGTCTGATTCCTGAAAAAGTGACCTTTATGAGCCGGTACTTTTTAATGAATCAGAAACATACAACATGGCCAATTTAGTCTGATCCTGAACAAGTGATACTTATGAGCTGGTTGTTTTTAATGAATCAGAAATACGGCGTGATCAGTGTAGTGTGATTCACAAACGAGTGACTCTTATGAGCCGGTTATTTTTAATGAATCAAAAACATATAGCTTGACCAATGTAGCCTGATTCCTGAAAAAGTGACTCTATTGAGCCAGTTGTTTTTAATAAATCAATAACACGCCGTGACCAGTGTAATCTTGTTCCTGAACAAATGGCTCTTATTAGCCCGTTCTTTTGAATGAATCAAAAACATCAGATCAATGTAGTCCGATTCCTGAACAAGCGACTCTTTTGAGCCAGTTCTTTTTAATGCTTCAAAAACATATAGCACTACCGTGGTTCCATGATTCACAAATGAGTGACTCTTATGAACTGGTTCTTTTTAATTAATCAAAAAAACAGCGTGTCCATTGTGTTCTGATTCTGGTTTTTAATGAAACAAAAATAAACCGTGATCAGTGTAGTGTGATTCACAAAGGAGTGACTCTTATGAGCTGGTTCTTTTGAGTGAATCAAAAACATATAGCGGGACCAATGCAGACCAATGCAGTTCAGATTCCTGAAAAAGTGATTCTTATGAGCCGGTGCTTTTTAATGAATAAAAAACATACAGCATGGCCAATATAGTCAGATTCCTAAACAAATGATTCTTATGAGCCGTTTTTGAATTAATCAAACATACAGCGTGATCAGTGTATTGTGATTCACAAAGGAGTGACTCTCATGACCCGGTTCTTTTTAATGAATCAAAAACATATAACAGGACTAATGCAGTCTGATTCCTGAAAAAGTGACTCTTATGACCCGGTTCTTTTTAATGAATCAAAAACATACAGCATGGTCAGTTTAATCTGATTCCTGAACAAGAGATACTTATGAGCTGGTTGTTTTAAATGAATCAGAAATACAGCATGATCAGTGTAGTCTGATTCACAAACAAGTGACTCTTATGAGCCGGTTATTTTTAATGAATCAAAAACTTATAGCCTGACCAATGTAGCCTGATTCCTGAAAAAGTGACTCTTTTGAGCCTGTTGTTTTTAATGAATCAATAACACACCGTGAGCAGTGTAGTCTTGTTCCTGAACAAGTGACTCTTATTAGCCGGTTCTTTTGAATGAATCAAAAACATCAGACCAATGTAGTCTGATTCCCAATCAAGTGACTCTTTTGAGCCGGTTGTTTTTAATTAATCAAAAACACACCGAGACCAGTGTAGTCTTGTTCCCGAACAAGTGACTCTTATTAGCCGGTTCTTTTTAATGAATCAAAAACATATAATGCAACCAATATAGTTTGATTCCTAAACAAGTGACTCTTATGAGCTGGTTGTTTTTTATTAACCAAAAAGATACAGCGTGACCAATGTAGTATGATACCTGAACAAGTGACTCTTATTAGCCGATTCTTTTTAATAAATCAAAAACATATAGTATGACCATTGCAATCTGATTCCTGAACAAGTAACTCTTTTGAGCCGATTGTTTTTAATGAATTAAAAACACACCGTGACCAGTGCAGTCTTTTTCCTGAACAAGTGACTCTTATTAGCCGGTTCTTTTGAATGAATCAGAAACACATAGCGTGACCAACGCAGTCTGATTCTTGAAAAAGTGACTCTTATGAGTCGGTTATTTTTAATGCTTCAACAACATATAGCACTACCATGGTTCCATGATTCACAAATGAGTGACTGTTATGAAATTATTCTTTTTTTTTAATGAATCAAAAATATACAGCGTGACCAGTGTATTCTGATTCCCTTACCACTTATGAGTCAGATCTTTAATGTAAGCACTGATACACTTTCAAGGCTGTTCTTCTCGAATGCAGACATTACGTGCTTTGGGTTTATGTACGAACTGCAGGGATCTGCCTTTATTAGCCCCTGCAGGGGTCTTGGGTCAGGCTCAAGTGATTGAGCTCTTCTGCAGGAGCTCAGAGAGTGTTTGGATGTGAGCCCTGCATGCGCTCGTGTTCGAGGAGATGTGTGAGCAGGGAATGCTGGGATCAAAGAAACGAATGACTTGAGCTGATTATGAGAGATCAATCCTGAGTTTATGTGTGCTGTTCCAAACGACTTAATCCAAATGGGAAGATCGAATTTTAAAACCAGACATTAATTCCTTTAGAGGAGGGAGAAAAAGCCTGAAAAGGTTGGGTGTATTAGTTTACATGTGCCATTGTGATCCTAATGCTGTAATGAGTTTCTCTCTAGTAGGAAATAGTGCATAGAATTAGGAGAAGAGTAGGAGAAGAACGCCAGCTGACTTGTGTCATTAATGGAACAAAACTAATTAGTTTGGATTGTTGGTGATTACTTTGTTTATTTTGTTGCAGAACAGAGAGCTGAGACCAGAGGAACTGGATGGTAAGTTCTACCTCATTCTACTTCGGTTTGCACAAAAATATTAAACAGCGCAACTGTTTTCAAAATCAGAAATGCTTCTTGAGCAGCAAATCAGCGTATCAGAATGATTTCTGAAGAACCATGTGACACTGATGACTGAAGTAACGATGCTGAAAATTCAGGTTGTCATCACAAGAATAAATGAAATATAAAACAGTTATTTTAAGTTGTTTTGATGTCATTTCTGACATTTCAAAGTGTGCAAATCCTCACTATGAAATTTCCCAGCACTCTCCAGTATAATGTGTCAATTGTTCCTTTTTAATTTGAAGAGCTTTTATTTTATTATGAATAGAAAAGGTTTGCAATGAAGTATTCGGTTACAAGTGTTTTGGTCATTCAGAGATGCATTGTTGTGCTTTGTAAGTGCTTTGTAATTGTCTTCAGAATTGTTTTGAAAGCAGAGTGCATGAGGGAAACATAATTGCACTAAAATATTCTCTTTTCATTGTCTCTGACTTGCTCCGTCCTCTCATTCCTGACCTGCTTTCTGTCTTCACAGAGCTACGAGAAGCCTTTAAAGAGTTTGATAAAGACAAAGACGGCTTCATTGGCTGCAAAGACCTGGGGAACTGCATGAGAACCATGGGATACATGCCTACTGAGATGGAGCTCATCGAACTGAGTCAGCAGATCAACATGAACTGTATGTACACAACAACAAATCGACGTGTTTTTAACATTTATTTAGAAATGTATGGCTCCGTTTAGTGCTGCCTACCACTTTTAAATATAAAGGTTTCACAAGGGGTTTTGATGCCATAGAAGAACCATTATGGGTTCCTACAGAACCTTTGAGTGAACAACATTTTAATATTCTAAAGAATGGTTCCATTGATATTGAAGGTGCATCATGGAACCAAAGATGTCACTAAAGAAAGTTTGTGGATGTTCACCAACTGTGTCCTTGTCTTATAGTGGGAGGACATGTGGACTTTGAGGACTTTGTGGAGTTGATGGGCCCCAAACTTCTGGCTGAGACGGCAGATATGATCGGAGTAAAGGAATTGAGAGATGCTTTCAAAGAGGTGAGGTAGGGCTGCACAGTTTGCGGAAAAAGCAAACTGTGTTTTTTTCCTGATAAATTTTCTTGCGTTTTAAAATACGGTTTTAAAAAATTCCTGGTTTGCTATGCTTGTTTGTAGGGCAGCCCATTTGGCCAAAATTTTGTGATTATGTATTATTACAGTTTATTTTACATTACAACTGTAAAATTAGAATACTAATACAACATGCAGTGCATTTATAATCAATCAGTTAATAATATTAACTAATTAATCGTGATTAATTAAACAAGATTAATTGTGATTAATCCCACCTAACATTCAAGTTTTTAAATATATATTTATATTGCAATAATTTCACATTCAATCTCCAAATTAATGTAAAGCAACATATATTTTTAATATTTTTTAAATATTTTTTATGACTGAATGTGAGTATAACTAATACTAATATCAGGGTTCGTACAGATACTGTAAAATTAAGTTCAAGGACTTTTCAAGCCATACTTTTTAGATTTTCAAGGACAGAGATTTTCAATCAGAGATCTTACTTATCAAACAATGTGTTCTCTGTAAAAAAAAAAAAAAGACGTATAGATGAATAGATAAATAAAAATATACTAATAAAAATGGCAAAAATAAAGTGAAGCAGATGTAAAGTATCGCTACTAAAGTACTACAAAGTATACTACACTTTTACTACAGTAAAATCATGGTTAATTTTCTTAGGGAATTTGTGTATACTTTCTTCCTTTTTTCCTTGTTTTGTCTTTATAACTGTATTGCCTGTTTGATATCATAAAAAAGATTTGGGAAATTGCTCCGAAATCCTATTCTAAAACAAATGATTCGCCATTTGTGCTCTGAAGTCCCAAACTGAATCAAATGATTCGCGAACCTGCATCAAAGTCTCGATCTGAATCAAATGATTTGCACTTCAAAGTTCCGATTTAAAGCAAAAGATTTGCGGACCCTCTACGAAGTTCCGATCTTTGGAGTGCGTATCGAGAATCGTTTAATTTGAATCATTCAATTCACAAAATGATTTACAAACCCGTTCTGATCTAAATCAAATGACTCACACGACACACTCCAAAGTCCCGATCTGAATCTAATGATTTACGATACACAAAGTTCTGATCTAAATCAAATGATTCGCAATATGTGATTTGAAGTCCTGATCGAAGTCAAATGATTCACAAACCCACTCCAAAGTCCCAGTCTAAATCAAATGATTCCTGATACGCATTTTGAAGTCCTGATCTGAAACAATACGCGATTGTTTCGCGATTGGAGCGCTTCGAAACGGTGAATCATTTTGCAACGCAATGGTTTAACTGATTCAGAGTTTCAAAAAGCTCCATTTCACCCATCAATACGTGCTTTTTAAAATCATTACAAGTTATGTTGAAATTCAAAAATGAATGGCTCTTTTAATTTGATCTGGTTTTTGCTAGTGAATCGTTTGAAATGAACGATTGAAGTCATGAGTTTGAATCAGCATAAATTACTCAATTGATTTGGTTAATCTGTTCCTCTTTTCGTGTCTTCAGCCAAGTTTACATGACATTTTCAGTACTGTCACTGGCTTAGCTCGGTTTCTGACATTAACTGAAATAAGCAAAAAAGGTATGATTTTTTTGTTGAATTGCGTTTGCGTCAAAATATTTGTGCTTATTGAAAAAAAATAAACACTTATTTAATAGACACACTGTCCTTAAATAATCCAAGCACTTTTCAAGTACTTCAGGAATATTGTTATTTTCAAAGGTTTATGAATTTCACATAAAAATCTTCACAGAAATCCATTATAATAAACACTAAATTCTAAATTAAATATATATGGATCCTTATAGCTACAAAAGTTATTGATTTCTTGTTTTTTCTTTTGCTCTTTGATAAATAGACATCACAGCAGCTGGGTCATTAGCTTATTTGGCTGCTATTACTTTAAGAGCCGCCGATGCTGAACGTGACTTGGATTTGACACGCAAGCTCGTAGTTTCATTTGCGCTTTAATATGAAATGATACAGGCTACAGCGTGCGCCACTGCATTTGTGCGTGCAATTAAAGTGTGCATGCTACGAGTACAGTATAATGGCTAACAGGACAGGTAAATTAGTTTTTACTGACATATTGCCTGACAACATCTCATCTGACCGCAGTTCACTGTTGATCTGCTGAAGCTCCCTTGTCACCTGTACCCTTCCTTTGTCTGAAAAGACGTTCTGCGACTAAATAAACACACTTCTTGTCAAGAAAATAAAGAGACAGAAGCATTTGTGAGTGGGGTGGCCAACCCTAGCCCCGCCCCTGCGTTAAATATTTTCAATGCAGTTAAACTGGAAAAATTAATCGTCTGTGTTAACACACTAATTTTGACAGCACTAATGTATGTATATATTTATGTAACACGCAATCTTTGGGATTTGATAATTGCACTACCAAATCTAAGCCATATCGCAATTTTGTTTTTATTTCAATTAACGACGCAGCCCTAGAGTGAGAGGTGCCAAGTGACGCCACGCAAAACATGAATACATTTAAACCTCTTATCACTCTTCTTTTGTTCCCGTTATCTCAGTTCGACACCAACGGAGACGGTCAGATCAGTACAGCAGAGCTAAGAGAGGCCATGAAGAAACTGCTGGGCCAGCAGGTGCTGTTATTTACTTTGCTGAAAAGCTTTTATAGCTCTCATCCAATTCTCCTTTCATCGTTTTATTGATTCTTACTCCCTCAGGTGGGTCACAGAGATCTGGAGGACATTCTGCGGGACATCGATTTAAACGGAGACGGGCACGTGGACTTTGAAGGTGAGCCACCTTGTGTTGATTTTGCTCAGCTCATTAGTAATGCTAATTTCAATGCTAATTTCACTGCCGCAGTGTCTTTATTGCTGTTCCAGGTGTAGAAAATCGTTTATGCAGCATGTCCACAATGTCCACAATAATCCAAAAAATATTACATTCACATTCCCTCCGTGTCTTTTGTCCGTATTTTGGAATCAGCAGTAAAATTTAATTATGGAAAGCAATATTTCCAAGGTTTAATCCCAAATTTAATTAGCTTTTTGTTCTCATTTCGTTCTCAAAGTTATTAAAGTAGCAATCAACCTTTTGAAAAGTACTTAAAGCGGACATTTCATAAGGGAAAACAGCTTTTCCTTGTTCTTTTGGAAGAAAAAATACATAGATGTACTGTAGTTTTCACAGCACAAACTCTTTAGTCTAACCAGAACATTTATTGAAACTAACTGCAGAAACATTGAAGGTGGAAAATTGCTTTTTAATGGAAATAACCTTGACTAACATAAGTGGACTTACTTATACAGAACACAGAATATGAAAAACAACCAAAAAAGGACTGAGACAAATGATGTCTATTTTTGGATCCATTATTATTTATTTTGGTCGCTCTTGCTGTGAGCCGCTGTTTCACACAGTTTAGCTGCTATTGCATCTCATCCTTGTGAAGGCGGTAAAGTGACAGTAGTAGAGCTGTCAACCAGATTATCGCTTAACCACGGGATTATTTCACCTCTCAGATTAACCACGCTCAAAAAGAGCATGAAAACGGGAAGGACAAAAATAGCTAGCACTGTTATTCTTGTTGATGACTGGAGGTGTGACAGTTGAGCGTCCTCTTGTTGTATTTGGAGCTCAGGCTAACTTTGACTCATCCCAGGTCAATAGTACATTTGTTTTTTTTTTTATTTTGTTATTTATAAAGCAAGAATTTATAGAGCAGCAGTTCCCAAATGATGGGCTGCGACCCAAAACTGGGTCACAGACAGCAGGGAAAAAACAATGGCAAATACAAAAATAATACAACACTAATAATATAATCATGCAGAGTTTGGATAGAAATATATGCTCTAAAAGGGAGAAAATTTTTTGTTGTTGACGGCAAAACCTGTGTGTTTAAACAAACCATGTATATGTGTGTGTGTATATATATATATACGAACACACACTGCCAGTCAAAGGTTTTGAAGAGTAAGATTTTTATGTTTTTTAAAGAAGTCTCTTCTGCTCACCAAACCTGCATTTATTTGATCCAAAGTTCAGCAAAAGCTCTAAAATTTTTTAATATTTTTACTATTTAAAATAACTTTTTTTTTAAATGTAATTTATTCCTGTGATTTCAACGCTGAATTTTTAGCATTATTACTCCAATCACATGATCCTTCTGAAATCATTCCAATATTCTGATTTGGAATTATTATTATTATTATTATTATTATTTTGAAAATACGACTAAACCTAAAAAAAATATGATATTTAGAATTTTTTTAGGGCTCTTCGATGTATTTTCAGCATTTATTTATATATTTAACAGCATTAATCTGAAATTGAAATCTTTTGTAACATTATAAATGTCTTTATCATTATTTTTGATATATTTAAAGTATCCTTGCTAAATAAAAGAATGAATTTCTAAAATTATATATTTTTTTAAAATTCTGACTCCAAGCTTTTGAATGTTATAGTGTATAAAGTTACAAAAGCTTTTTATTTCAGATAAATGCTGATCATTGCTAAAAACGAATGCTAAAAAAATTACTCAGCTGTTTCACATATTGATAATAGTAATAATAATAATAATAATAATAAATGATTCTTGAACAGCAAATCAGCATATTAGAATGATTTCTTAAGGATCGTGTGACACTGAAGACTGGAGTAATGATGCTGAAAATTTAGCTTTAATCACAGGAATAAATTACATTTTAAAATACTTTAAAATAGAAAGCAGTTATTATAAATAGTAAAAAAAAAATTTCAGAATTTGACTGCTTTTGCTGTACTTTGGATCAAATAAATGAAGAGACTTCATTATAAAACATTAAAAATCGTACTGTTCAAAAACATTTCATTTTATTCAAAATTACACTGTGTTAACTGAAAAATTAAATTATTATTTCATGTGAAATAATTCAAATTTTTATGACGGTTACTGATATTATTGAATATCTGGGGCTTGGCATGAATATATCAATAAAATCTATACATAAAGTGCTTTTATAAAAGTAGCAAATTAAAAGTATGGTAATGTGATGTTTAAATAAAGAAAAAGTGATCAGTTAATTTTAATAAATGTAAATAAAAAAGAATGTTATATTTTTGCAACAAAATCTAAGCATAATCTTTTAATAAAAAAATGTTTTTTATTATTATTTTTTAAATACAATATTTAAAGGTCTGTGTCCTGCTTTTAAGAAATGTTATATAAGTGTGTGCAATAAATATACTGACACGAGTGTGTAAATTGTAATACTGTGTTTTATCACCACTTGATGACCAATGTAAAATCTGGGTTTTTAAAGGGATAGGTCACCCAAAATAAATATAAATATAATATAAAGTAAATTACCCCATGATTTACTCACCCTCAAGCCATCCTTGGTGTATATGACTTTCTTCTTTCATACTAATACAGAGTTCTATTCAAAAAACTGTCCTGTCTCTTCCAAGCTTTATAATGGCAGTGAATGGCTGTTGAGATTTTGATGTCCAAAAAACTGCATCCATCCATCATAAAAATTACTCCATACAGCTCCAGAGTGTATGAAGTGAATCGATGTGTTTGTGTTAGAGAAATATACAATTTTAAACTTCATAAACCATAACCTCTAGCTTCCGCTAACTGTCGTGCACGTTTGCGAAAGAGTGGCGTTTCAGCGGATGATGTGGGACGCAGGCGAAAGCAGAGCAAGAGAGAAGAGAGCAAAACAAATCACCGGTCACAAATTAGAAGTACAAAACGAAGATTTATAAATAAAGATGTTGAAGGATTTTCATATAAGCCAGGATGAAACTGGTTTTCCTATACTGTAAACAAGCTTTACCTTTATTAAGCTGTGTGGAGCTCTTTTTATGATGGATGGACGCCATTTTTTTGGGCTTCAACATCTTAACACCCATTCACTGCCATTATAAAGCTTGGAAGATCCAGAACATTTTTTTAACATAACTCTGATTGTATTTGTTTGAAAGTCATATACACCTAAGATGGCTTGAGGGAGAGTAAATCATGGGGTAATTTTCATTTTTGGGTGAACTATCCCTAAGAAAAATGACTGTTATAGTGTTAATAACTGAATATTTAAATAAAACAGTTTCTGGTCTTTCTCCTTTCAGAATTTGTGCGAATGATGTCCCGCTAGAGGAGAGGTAGACAACCCATGTCAAAAACTGGATCTCCTCTGCTTCGACATAGATGGAGGAGAGGAAAGAATAGGAGGAAACGGGAGCAGCCTCACAAGAGGAACTTCTGGAACTTGACCTCTGACCTCAAAGCAC
This sequence comes from Labeo calbasu, assembly GCA_019740295.1. Lineage (NCBI taxonomy): Eukaryota > Metazoa > Chordata > Actinopteri > Cypriniformes > Cyprinidae > Labeo > Labeo calbasu. The sequence continues at coordinate 32,588 of JAHKKF010469852.1, read as the reverse complement.
AAATGAAAGAACTGCACTATAACCCTCCAAAACAGCTTTCATGAAGCCCAGAAGCCAACAGTGGGAACGAGAGGACGGATCTAATACTAATACTGTGATCTCTGAAATATATTTGTGTAACAGGGTTTTTTACCCTATATAATGCCTGCGAAGGGTCTGAAGCAAAAAAAATACGCCCTGAGAGCAACCAATCAAAACAGCACCTGATCGAACTACTCAAGTATTAAAAAAAAAATCAGTACGTTCATTTACTGGCATCTCACACCTACTTTGTTACAGTAGGGAGCATCAGATGAATTGCAATAACATTGCTGTTTCATATTTAAGCTATTTATTAATATTTGTAAAATATAGAGATGAGCGTGTATAGTTTCCCTTTAAAAGACTCTGGCTGTTTTACAGTAGCCTATAATAGATTATTACTCACAAAGATTTTATTTTATATATCGATGTACTGGGAAATGCTGGAAAACTTTGCTATCAATCATTTGCTATTATTGTACAATACATCGGACCTATGCACTACTGTATGCGTGGACATATTTTTGAACTGTAGAGAAAGATTTGCCATGAAGAAAACATTAAACTGCCCTAGTTTGCACACTGTCTTGCATGAATGCTAGTGCTGATACAGTTAGGAGTCGACACAGCCGAGTAGCCTACTCTTGTAAGCATACTTTGTGTAGTTTTGTCTTGTATTTAAATGTTGTAAGTTTAGTTAACAGTCAAACGAGCATCTTTGATCTCAGTTCACTATTTGTGTGAGCGAATGTGAGAGAGGTTGGAATGGATTTCTTGTATCTTTATTTGTGTGATTTCAAGTTTGTCTTACCTGAGTTATTCTATGCATGCCAAAACAACTTTTTGTAGAGTGTAGATTTCATTAAAGAGTTGTGCAGTCAAACAATTTCTGTTTTTGTCTTGACACCAAGACTAAAATATATCAATAATAAAAGCAATTGTATTATTCAACCACATATCCACCATATTTATTTTAAGGTAAGAATGACTTCCAGTGTCATTTGCTGTCATTTTTTGTTACCCGATTTTAAAAAAAAATCAGGCTGTTCAAAAACAGTCCGTTATGCTGCTTGATACTGGAAACTGATTTTAAATTAATTTTAATGTATTATCAAATTAATAAACACACTGAAATGGAAGTTTTGCACATTTACAGACTGCCTGATTTCAACATTTGATTTCAACATTTTTTTTAAGTTCAGTCGACTAGTTAAGAGCCATGTGTTTCTGTTACCTGCATGACACACACAGTAGAGTTCCAGCTCCAGCATCTGGCCACAGATGGTTTTGCAGTATAGGTACGTACATTTCAACCTTGGGCTTAAGAGTATTATTTTGATGAAGGAATTTAATTTATAAATGTCAGTTTTTCGAATCACAATGCTCTCTATGATGGGAATGAAATAAACTGATTTCAAAAGGGCAAAATGAGACATAGCAAAAAAACACTTAAGTCACTGCGTTTGTTTGTAAGGACAAATGTGCTGTGGAAACATTTGATAAGAATGACTTTCAAAAAATAAACTTCTAACCACATTTTTCTCATACTCTCTCTAGATGTTTTAGTGTTTTGTCTACCAACAGTGCATAACATACACTGTGTTTGATAACATTCTGTGGCGAAATTTATTTTGGGAACAAAATGGCAAACTTAATTAAAGGGGTAGTCCACTTCCAAAACAAAGATTCACATATAATGTACTCACTCCCTTGTCATCCAAGATGTTCATGTCTTTCTTTCTTCAGTCGTAAAGAAGTTATGTTTTTTTTGAGGAAAACATTTCAGCATTTTTCTCCATATAATGGACTCATATGGTGCCCCTATTATGAACTTCCAAAACGTAGTTTAAATGCGGTTGTAAACAATCCCAGGTGAGAAAGAAGGGTCTTATTTAGCGAAACAATCGGTTATTTTCATAAAAATAATACAATTTATATACTTTTTATTGTCAAATGCTCATCTTGTCTTACCTGGACTGTTTTTGTTCCGGTTCATGACAGTTAGGGTATGTCTTCCTTGGCTGGGATCATTTTCAACCTCATTTGGGATCGTCTGAAACCACATTTAAACTGCCTTTTGGATGTTCAACATCGGGGCACCATATCAATCCCTTATATGGAGAAAATTGCTGAAATGTTTTCCTCAAAAAGCATAATTTCTGTTATATGTGAATCTTTGTTTTGGAAGTGGACTTCTCCTTTAAGTCTAATTTCAAAGCCGACATTTATTTTCAAAGCTGACATTTATTGCATTCTAATTATTTGACTAATTAAAACTAGATTTGTAATGGTGCACAACAAACTCACAAGAGACTTTTTTACTATTTACATTTTACCTTTTGTTTTCTTTCTTGCCTTCACGCATTATGTGTCTTATTTCATCTCTTCACTGACACAGTTTTCTCTTTTGGTAACCAGTACACTAATGTTTATTTGGAACTTGTTAGTTTTAGTGGAGATTAGGCTACACCACGTCTAAAAAGTAGTGTTAAATAAAATAAAGTAAATAAATAAAAGTAAATAAATAGTTTGATTATTTGACGTGTAATAATTTTTTGTTTTTATTTATAATGGACTGATGGATTAGATAACAGATAAGTCTTTTTTCTGCTTCTCCCATTTTTACATTGACTATCACTCTATATAGACTAATACAAACAATCACAAACAACAATTTCTCAAATATGTGACCCTGGACCACAAAACCAGTCTTAAGTCGCTGGGGTATATTTGTAGTAATAGCCAAAAATACATTGTATGGATCAAAATTATTGATTTTTTTTTATGCGAGAAATCTTAAGGAAATTGAGTAAAGATCATGTTACATGAAGATATTTTGTTAAATTCCTATGGTAAATATCTAAAAACTTAATTTTTGATTAGTAATATGCATTATTAAGAACTTTAAGATTTTCTCAATATTTGGATTTTTTTGCACCTTCAGATTCCATATATTCAAATAGCTGTATCTCAGCCAAATATTGTCCTATCCTAACAAACCATACATCAGTGAAAAGCTTTATGCTTTGATTCAGAGCGGAACTTCGATTTGATCGAAACTTCAGAGTGCGTATCACAAATAATTTGATTTAGATTGGAACTTCGGAGTGGGTTTTGTGAAACTTTTGGTACAAAATGGAACTTTGATTTGATTTAAATTGAAACTTCAGCGTGCATATCGCAAAAAAATTGATTGAAATTGGCTATTCAGAGTGGTTTCATGAATCTTTTGATTCAGATCCGAACTTCAGGCGGTTTGTTTAATCTTTTGATCCATATAGAAACTTCGAAGCGTGGATCGTAAATCATCTGATTTAGATTGAAATTTCGGAAAGATTTTGTGAAATTTTTGATTCATATCGGAACTTCAGAGTGCGTATCACAAATCATTTGATTTAGATCGGAATTTCGGATTGATTTTGTGAATCTTTTGATTCAAATTGGAACTTTGGAGCGCAAATCATTTGATTCAGATCAGGATTGCGTTGCGTTATATCCGCCTTTTTCTTCCCGTAAGAATGGGCGGGTTTTATGGGTGTGGCTTCCGATCTTATTGGTGTCCAGCTATTTTTAGCTGTACAAAACAGCTCGTTTTGCTGCTTGATATTGCAAACTGGTGTCTTTTACCATATGATTTTAATGTATTATCTTAGTTATGAGCACACTGATTTGCAGAGCAAACAGTTTTACCATTTACTGCACACTGTTATTCTTCTCGCTATTATATTGTTTGAGGAAAAAGGTGGATAAGTACTTATATATATATTGTATTATAACTAAAAGACAAATTAAAAATGTTTTCCTATATTTTGAACAGTGTGGGTACATTGTCAAACAAGTGAATGACATCTTTCTCAGAAGAGTGACAAAAACAGCAGTCACTTCAGTGACTGACTTATAATTACGTCCATAAGCGTTTTGTGAAATTTGGATTAACTCAATCTGTTGTTTGACCTTTCATATTTAAGGAGATACCTATAGTTTCCGAAGTCGGACATCGCTTGATATGATTTTCAAAGGGTGTAGAATTTAGTTGGGATGCTGACATCCAAAATCTTATATCCATTGACCAATAAATTGTCCCCAGCAATAATTTTGATCAAACAATTAAATCTTTGTTGTCTACCGTTGTGCCCCCAACAATATCAAAATCAAACCTGAATAAAACACACAAAATATATTTGAAAAGTAGCAAATGAAAAGCATGGTTTACGAAACCGCTGTAGTGTGATAAAGAAAAAACTTTTTGTATTAATAAATATGAATTAAAAAATATATTAAAGGTTAATAAAATCTAAGCATAATATTACTAACAAAATAACTTATCAACGAAATATAATTGATAATAGAGACACCGCTGTTCTGGGATCAGCTTTCCGTGCGACTATCCGCTTTTGAAACACGACCTGCGTACAAAGAACAATCGCGCTGAGGTCAGCGGTAGGAGGGACAATAATCCTCGCCAAGCCGAGCCCACCGGAAGCGGAAGTTACGGCAGCCGTGCCTCGCGCCGCTGCTGATGCGCTTAAACTTGTTGCATAATAACAACAACAGCAGCGTCTGACGATGCTCAAATGTCAATATAGTGTTTTATTAAGGAGACAAATCAGCATTTAAACGCTATCTTCCAGGAAAAGGTCAGTGCAAACAACGGCTTTCATACATTTAAAGACGCTTGGCGGGTTAATTATGTGTTTAAAAGAGAAGCTGGTGATTAACGTTAGCGCTTTAGCATCCAGTCGTTTACATCTGTATAACAAACAGTGTTTCATACAGCTGCAGTTTTGATCAATTTATGATTTATTCAAGCTGTAATTGACATTTATATCAGAAATTAAAATAAAAAATGTGTTTAGAATGTTATGTTTAGAAATGTAGCCTTTTGAGTGCTATTGAATTGTCCTTTACAGTCCTTTTAACAGTGTTTATGAACACATTTCATTATTTAGAATATAATTCTGCTTTAAATGATTCATCTAAAAGAGGCATGTGTCAATTTATTTCCTAAATAATGCGAGAATATTTTATGGAAGCAGTTTATTGTGAGCTTATTTCAAATCTTCATATACATATTTCTGTGTTTTTCTTCCCTCTTTTTCTAGATATGGCAGTGGACTGATGTGAGATCGTTTCACATAAGTCGCTGAAGCACAATATTCTTTCCAAGGGACTGTAAAAGCAGGACGGATTGGATATTGGTGCACAGTTTTATTCAGGGTTTCTTAACCTTGTCGTGTCCCACTGTCCATAGTGTTAATTTGATGGGTGTTTGTCCATTGTTTCAGGCATAAATGATTATTTTTCCCTATATGCCCATGAAGGCCGTGTTTCAGCGTAGGCTTCAGAAATTGAGGCATTTTAAAGGAGTCCAACAGTCTGTGTTTAGGTAATTTTGTCAACATTGAATCATTTGGTCTCCACGTTTTGGTCAAGATGGAGTCCTACCTCTTCCCCTTCGACAGCCTGATCTGTATGCTCTTGGGCATCTCCTTCACGGTGTGGTTCACCCTTCTTTTGGTGTTCATCATCGTACCTGCAATCTTCGGTGTGTCATTTGGGATCCGCAGGCTGTATATGAAGTCCCTCATCAAGCTTTTTGAGGTGAGTGAGTTGAGTATGTGGCATTTTACAGTAATTACTCAGCAAGAATATTCAAGGAGCTGTGGAAAGTTAAAGCAGGTTTGATGGTCTCTCTGTGGTGCAGCGGAAATATTGTAATGTAAGTTGGAAGGTCATTCAGGGAGTCTTTTGCTGTGTGATTTTACTACTTAGTTCAGTAGCAGTCAGTAGTCTTTCTCTTCACTGAGGATGCCAGAGGCTCAAAAAAAGAACATAGATTCACGATTGACTGAATTATTAAATCTGGAGGGTCTGGTTGTCTTTTGACTTTGCCTCACTTTGTCCTGTGCTGTCACATATTTTTTCATCTTCAAAATTTAATGGACAACATGCGTTGTTGCAGGACTGTGGCAGTTTTGGTCGTTTCAGAGAGGCTTGTGAAGGTGTGAATATCTGGGTGAGACTGTGAATGCCACAAGTGCTGGTTTTAGAAACGTTTCCTTTAATGCATGTAACGCACTAATGCGATAAATTTGTTTTGCTTTATATAATCAACATGTAGCTCTTTGTTTGAATTTATGTGAAAATGAAACCTAAAAACAAAAAAGGCTACTAAATGTTAGTCTACCCCACATTGATGGGTCAGGTACACTGCTGTATAGGCTCAGTTCAATTTATTTTATTTTAAAAGAAATTATTGCATTTATTCAGCAAACATGCATTACAGTGAATCAAGTCACACTAAATACATTTATAATGTCACAAGAAATGTAAAGTTTGTTTTAACACTGATTTTCAGCAAATCAGCATATTAGAATGATTTCTGAAGGATCATGTGACACTGAAGACTGTAAAAATGATGCTGAAAATTCAGCATTGCATCACAAGAATAAGTTGCATTTGTAATATATAAAATTACAAAGTGATTATTTAATTTTTTTTTTTTTTTTTTTTTTAACAATATTACTGATTTTACTGTATTTTTCATCAAAGAAATGCAGTACTCATTAGCACTGGACACTTTCACAATCTTTGGATCTTTCTGTTCATCAAAGAATCTTGAAAAAATTGTACTCGACTGTTTTAAATATTGATAATAACAAAAATGTTTCTTGAACAGCAAATTGGCATATTAGAATGATTTCTGAAGGATCAAGTGACACTAAAGACTGGAGTAATGATGCTGAAAATGTAGCTTAGATCACAGGAATAAATTACATTTTAAACTGCATTCAAATTAAAAGACTTTTTTTTTTTTTTTAAACAGCTTTTGCTGTATTTTGGATCAAATAAATGCAGGTCTGGTGAGCAGAAGAGACTTTTAACATTAAACATTAAAAATCTTACTGCTCAAAAACTTTTGACTGGTAGTGTGTGTTCATTTAGGAATTCATTTAAACAATACTGAATTTTACTGGAATATTGCACATTTCGGCAATGCTGTTTTCGACCAGTGCTGTTTCAGAAATTGTCATATTGCATGTTTCCACCCAGAAATGGAGAAACAGTGGCCTTGATGCTTGAGGATTCTCTTTTTGGAACTGACAGTATTAATGATTTAACGTACTTTGGATTACGTGATGCCAATCACTACATCTAATGTGTGATTTAATGCAAAAGATTTGCATCCTTACTCTGTAATTGACATGCATAAAAAATAATTTAGCAATCACATTATTTTTTTCTACATCAAATCCTGAGGTGCCTGAGTGTTCCTAATTGTTGCAATCATTTGTTTGCTTAATGCATGTCAGTAAGAGCTCTGTGTGGGATTTAAAGTAGATTCGGATGATTTCCTATGGTGCCACTCCCCTCTCATCCATCTGGACTGATGTAGTCACTCATTCCGACCCTCTCCAGACTCGCTAAGAAACTCCAGATGGCTTTTTTCCAGTGACTAACTTCCCTGTACTCTGCTGTCCTGTGACCCTGAACAGGGGAGCGAGATTTAGTCTGACAAGCAGCTTGACTGTTCACTCGTTCCCTATCCCGACCTTCGCTTCCGCATCTCTCTGAGTCACAGCATCATCAGCGCCCGCGAGAGTCACTGTTTACTTTCACACAGCGCATGGACATCTTTCCACACTCTGAGCTCAGCTGCTGTCCTTGCTTGGCTAATCCACTTTAATGATCCCTAAGGGAAAATTCAGATGCTGTTTCAGCAACATCAAATGTTGTGTGTACACGTGTACATACATGTGCAGGTATAGATAAACAAGACTAAATATAGAAAATATTTACAGGGTTCCTGTGGGTCTTAAAATCACAAAATATCTTAAATTCTTAAATTCAGGTTATTCAAATTTAGGGTCATAAAATCTGAAATGGTATTTAAAAAAAAATTGGTTACTAACAATTTGTAAAACTCATTTGAAACCTGCATTAAAAATTCTAAAATGCAGTTTCTTGGAGCACTCTTCTTGAGTTATGGGCACATAAACTTTGGAAAAAGAATGTTTATGGCACTCAGACAAGTGTTCAATGCAATTGTGACAGAAGGAAACAATATATATCTCTAGTTTCAACATTATTTGTTTTTCAGACATTACTCTTTAAAAGAAAAGAAGTCTCATATTTATGCACTTCAAAATCATCCTATATCGCTGTTTTACCTTTTTTGTTGAGGGTGTTTGATCCTCTTTGTATGTTCACTTTCCAAAGGCTGGGTCGGTACTTCTGCAGTGATGTAGGATGATTTTGAAATGATTTTTAAAACTTTTACAAAACAGTTGATTTCTCTGTAAATATTAATCCATGACATTTAATATTTTGGCTTTCATCACTATACATGTTATCTTTCTTCAACAAAAATATTAGCAAAATCAAAAAGTTGGTTGAGTTGACACGGTATGACCCATCTGCTATTTAATACAATGTTATCTTTTGTAGTTTTGTTCAGGGCAGCCCCTTCGCAGGAAGTAAATACTAAGCACTTAATTTAACACATTAAGTTTCAAATGATTGACAAATGCTTTTTTTGACCAAATTGTTGAAAAGAACTGGTTCAAAAGTCTGTTGAACTGTCAGTAGTTGTGGTTTTCAGGCGCTCTGGCTGAACTCCAGGACCCAACAAGGACACAGCCGTTGTGTTCTCCTCCCCAGTGGTGTTTTAAGCGGCTGTCTGTGAATCTGTGGAATTGGCTCCCCAAAGGCTGTTTACCGCTTCAATGTTGTTTGTTTCCCCATCCTCATGACAGCTGTATGAGGTCTCCTGGGGTTTTTGTCCGGCCTGCCATTGGGGATACAAAATAAATTTAACATGGTGTATCAAAAGGACGATTAAGTATTTAAATTAAGATTTCGTGACTCATATAATGTAATTCCTTAATGAAACACATCATCCATCACCAGAACTTGACGAAATGCTTCAGTAAAAACATTGCACCTTCAAATTGGGCAAATACCACAGTTTGAAAAGTATTACTAATTTGAGGGCACACCAGGATGCTGAGCTATTGCTGTATGAGATTTGCTTAATTTGACTAATTCTCATTCTGTTTTCAGTGGGCGACCTTAAGAATGGAACGAGGAGCCAAGGAGAAGAATCAGCATCTCTACAAACCCTACAGCAATGGTGAAACACTTAAAAGATCATTACAACTGCGTCATATCTTTATCATCATCCTAAACCTACTTTTTTTTTTTTTTTTGTCCCCTCAGGCATCATTGCCAAAGAGCCAGCGTCCCTCGAACAGGAGATCCAGGAAATGAGGCGTGGTGGTGCAGAGCCTGAGTTTGACATGTCTGACATCTTCTATTTCTGCCGACGAGGTGTGGAGAGCATCGTCGATGACGAAGTGACCAAGCGCTTCACGGCAGAGGAGCTGGAGTCCTGGAACCTGCTGACCCGAAGCAACTACAACTTCCACCACATCAGCACCAGGCTCACAGCTCTCTGGGGGGTGGGGGTTCTCATCCGCTATGGGTTTCTACTGCCTCTCAGGTGAGAGGAAGATGTATGGATACTGCATGAATGCTTTGTGGATGGATATGTTTGGTGATAGTAGTGGTTTTTAAATTGGTAATCACTTTAAAGAAGTTGAACTGGTTCTTAAAAGGATAGTTCACCCAAAAATGAAAATTCTGTCATTAAGTACTCACCATCATGTCATACCAAACCCATAAGACCTTTATTTGTCTTTGGAACACAAATTATGATATTTTTGATGAAATCCAAGAGCTTTCTGATCCTCCATAGACAGCAAGGGTCCTACCACGTTCCAGGGAGGTAGTTTTGTCGATGTTCTTGGTACTTTTCTGGACCTTGAATGTGGTAGAAGCCTTTCTGTCTCTTGGATTTAATCAAAAATATATTAATTTGTGTTCTGAAGATGAACGAAGGTCTTATGTTACCATTTATGAATTTAATTGTATAACACCTGCTGTTCTAAAACTTGTTTTGAATTAAATACAATGCAGTGTATTTCAGTGAGAAATAGTCAAAGTTCTGTGTGGCCTGATTCCAAACCTTAAAAACAGACGTAAGGTCAGCGGTTTTAAATTGTCAGCCATTTTAAACCATCAGCAGTTTTAAGGCTTCCAGGTGCCAAATGCTAAGTGCTCAAGGTTAAAACAGACACCTTATATTTTTATTCAAAAGAACTACGCTGAAAAATTTGTGCAAGTCACCTGAGGCTGTTCGTAAGCTTTGCTAGCCTGCAACATTTACTCTAATGCAGACCTAATGTTTGTGCTGTGATTATGCTAGGCAGTGTCAGTATTTCATTTGCTGTGTTGTTCTTAACAGGGTCACGCTTGCTTTCACCGGTGTTGGTCTTCTCGTGGTTCTGACGTCCATCGTTGGCCTGTTTCCAAATGGAAGGTATGCTTTGGTACACCTCTGAAGATTTAACTCAATTGTGCTTTAAGAGAAAACTGTGTAAACATTGATATAAACTACTATTCAAAAGTTTGCAGTCAGTAAGATTAAAATAAAATACTTTTATTCAGCAAGAATGAATTAAATTCATTAAAAGTGACAGTAAAGACTGTAATGGTGATGCAAAAGATTTCTATTTCAAGTGAATCCTGTTCCTGTGAACATTCTGTTCATCAAAGAATTTTGAAAGTAAAATGTTTCCACAAAAATATTACAAAGCAAAGTGTTTTCAACATAATATCAATGTAATAATAAAAATATCTGCATGTTGGAAGGATTTCTGAAGGCTCATTTGACACTGAAGACTGGAGTAATGATGCTGAAAATTCAGCTTTGCATCAAAGGAATAAATTAATCTCTTTTGGCATGTAAATTTGTATATTAACACTGATTTCTGTTCTCTGATGGGCAGAATGAAGAATTATCTCAGTGACAAGGTTCATCTGATGTGTTACCGGATCTGTGTAAGAGCCCTCACAGCCATCATCACCTACCATGACAGGTAATGACACATAAACGCTACCATATGCCAATATTAAACACCATTAAAAATCTCTATGCCTGGTTTTAATTTTTCATATTTCTAAGTATCCACTTAACTGTTTTTTTCCCTTCAAGTGAGAATAAACCCAAAAACGGAGGAATCTGTGTGGCCAATCACACCTCACCCATCGACGTCATCATTCTGGCCAGTGATGGATGCTACGCTATGGTAGTTTGATGTTTGTGTTGATGATTTTGGTTCAATGTTGATATTAAATGTAATATATGCATTAACTCTATCTCTCTTTGTGGATCAGGTAGGTCAGGTCCATGGTGGTCTGATGGGGGTCATTCAGAGGGCGATGGTGAAAGCCTGTCCTCATATCTGGTTTGAGAGGTCTGAGGTGAAGGACCGACACCTAGTGGCCAAACGGTAACATTGTATTCAACAAATATTCAACTCCTCCAAGACTTACACTACCAGTCAAAAGATTTTTAATGCTGTTTAACGAAGTCTCTTCTGCTCACCGAGCAAAAACAGTACATTTTTGAAATATTTTTACTGTTTGAAATAATTGTTTTCTATTTGAATATATTGTAAAATGCAATTTATTCTTATGATTTCAAAGCTGATTTTTTTAGCATCATTACTCCAGTCACATGCCGTTCAAAAACGTTTATTTATTATTATTATTATTATGTTGAAAACAGCTGTTAAAAATCTTACTGTTAATAAACTTTTGACTGGTAGTGTATACTAGCAGTTACTGTCACAAGCAAAATGTTTGTCACAATTAGGGCTGCACGATAAATCGCATGCGATTATCATGCGCGATTAGTCAGTAAAGCTGGTTCTAATTAGTAGTAAATGTTCATCGCGTGCGTTCAGCTGGAGTGGCAATTAATACACAGAGCTGTAAATCACTGACAAGCTACACAAAATCGCGCTCATAATCGAGTGCGATTCATCTGTGATTATGCACAGCTTTTCAGTGATTTACGGCTCTGTGTATTAATTGCCGCTCCAGCTGAACGCACGCGATGAACATTTACTACTAATTAGAACCGGCTTTACTGACTAAACGTGCATGATAATCGCATGCGATTTATCGTGCAGCCCTGGTCACAATCAAACTAATTTTATTTTTTAGATTAAGTGACCACGTTGCAGACACAACCAAACTGCCAATCCTCATATTCCCAGAGGGAACTTGTATTAACAACACTTCAGTCATGATGTTCAAGAAGGGAAGCTTTGAGATCGGCTGCACTGTTTACCCTGTGGCAATAAAGGTAAGAACATCCTCCTTTTTCTGTTATATGCTTTCTTCATTGCTTATAAAGTGTTTTTAAATGACTTTTTGCTGTTATTTTGGCAGTATGACCCTCGTTTTGGTGACGCGTTCTGGAACAGCAGCAAGTTTGGGATGGTGAACTACCTGCTGCACATGATGAGCAGTTGGGCCATTGTCTGTAGCGTCTGGTACCTTCCACCAATGAGCCGCATGGTGAGTGGTAAAGCTTCAAAAGAGACGTATATTTCATTATATATATACACTACTGTTTAAAAGTTTGGGGTCAGAAAGACTTTTTTAAAGAAATGTACACTTTCATTGATCAAGGATGCATTAAATTGATCAAAAGTGACAAGAAAGGTATTTATAATGTAAAGATTTCTATTTCAGATAATAGCTGTTCATTTAAACCTGTTAATCAAAGAAACATGAAAAAATACATTTACAGAAATATGAAGCAACTTAACTGTTTTCAACATTGATTAAAAAGAATTGTTTCTTAATCTGCAAATCAGCATATTGGAATGATTTCTGAAGGATCATGTGACGCTGGAGAATAGAGTAATGATGCTGAAAATTCAGCTTTACCATCACATGAATAAATTATATTGTAAAATATACTTAAAACAAAACAGTTATTTTGGATTGTAGTATTATTTCACAATTTTACTGTTTTTGCTGTATTTTTGATTAAATAAATGCAGTCTTGCTAAGATTCTTTCAAAATCATTATAAAATCTTACAATCCCAAATTTGTTAACTTGTTAGCTTGGGACTATTTCGGAGCTTTTTGGTTAGCGTTTCACTATATTTAGGTGAGTTTTAAATTCATGTTTTTACAGGAAGAGGAGGACGCTGTACAGTTTGCCAATAGGGTTAAAGCAGCCATCGCTAGAAAGGGAGGACTGGCAGACTTGTTATGGTGAGTTCACTTATTAAAGAGTGGCAAACACATTAAGTGACTAAAAAGAATGCAAATTGACATTTTTAAATGAAATAAAACTCAGAGCTTCTGCGTTGTGCATGTTCACAGGGATGGTGGTTTGAAACGAGGGAAAGTCAAAGAAGTTTTCAAGGAGGAGCAGCAGAAACTTTATAGCAAGGTTTTAGTGGGCAACAGCGAAGACCGCAGTCGCTCTTGAAGGGACTCAGCTGTTTGCTTGAATTTACAAGTGCTGCTTGGCGCTCTCAGCGAGAGCCTGGAACCTCAGCAGATGCAGTGCGGCCCAAGACTGGCCCCTTCCTGAACCTGCTCAGACTGTAGAACTGAACTGATGAAGTCATTGTGAGTCGGTGGGAAAACTGTCTTGCCAGACCCTCGGCTCACTGCTGTGCCTCAGGAGCTTTTGCATCATTGCACGAAAGTGTCTGTGGCATTCAATTCCTGGGCTGACTATGATTTCAGTTTCAGGATGATTCATGATTCAGGAGTGAGAGTTACACAAGGAATACTTGAGTGAATTTTTTTTTTTCCTTCACCGTCTGTTACAGTTTTGAATATTTGTGCTCTGTTACTATAATGCATGATGTTCCAGGAAAAGAGAGAGTGAAAGAGTTTGAAGTGATTTATTTAAGCTTGTTAAAAAAAAAAAAGAAATTCAGAGAAAAAAGTGAAAGGATGGTGTGCGTAGAACTTTAGTGTTGGTAGAACCATGAAGAACAATATCTGTTATGTGTTTAGCTGCTCAGCGTTCATCTCCTCATGGCAGCCTCTCTAGTCTGCTGTTCGTTCGTTCTTTTTTTTTTTTTTTTTTTTTAATAAAATGTCTTTTTTTGTGACATTGTGACTTAATATCTACTATTTAATTTGTACATTCAAAACTTTCTTTCAAACATTTTTTGAAAACATTATTTAAATGTTAATGCCTAGCCATTTAGAAAAGTTTAGCACACTTTTCTGACTTGTAAATTTATGATTCGCTCTTTGAAGTCGCAATCTGTAATTGATTTGTGAATGATTCAGATAGGGATTTCAGAGTGTGTATGGTGAATCATTTGATCTAAATCAGAACTTTGGATTCGGAGTGTGCATCGCAAATCATTTGATTTAGATCGAAACGATGGTTCGCAAATCATTTGATTCAGATTAGGACTTCAGAGTGAAAATCAATTCATTTAGACTGAACTTCTGTGCGTGAATCATTTGATTCAGATTAGGGACTTTACAGTGCGTATGGTGAATCATTTGATCTGGATCGGAACTTCACAGTGGGTTCGCAAATATTTTGATTCATACTGAAACTTCGGAGCGGGTTCGCAAATCATTTTACGAAATTAATGATTTGCTGTCCACAATCTGAAATGATGGTTTGCAAATCATTTAGTTCAGATTGGGTCTTTGGAGTGTGGATCACGAATCATTTGATTTAGATCAAAACTTCGGTGCACGAATCATTTGATTCAGATCGGGACTTCAGAGTGCGTATGGTGAAACATTAGATTTAGATCAACTTTGGTTCACAAATCATTTTGTCCAGGTTAGTACTTTGGAGTGCGGATTGCAAATCATTGGATTTAGATCGAAATGACGGTTTGTGAACCATTGATTCAGATCGGAACTTCGGAGTGTGGATTGCAAATAACTTGATTTAGATCGAAACTTTAGTGCGTGAATCATTTGATTCAGATCGGGACTTCGGAGTGACGATCACAAATCATCATTTGATTTAGATCAAAACTTCTATGTTACAATCATTTGGGTCAGATTGGGAATTCAGAGTGTGGATCGAGAATCATTGGATTTAAATCAAAATGACGGTTCACGAATCACTGATTCAGATCAGGACTTTGAAATGTGTATCGTGAATCATTTGATTTGGATTGAAACTTTCGGTGTGCAAATCTTTTGATTTAGATCGAAACTTCGGTGCATGAATCCTTTTGTTCAGATTGGAATTTTGAAATGCAGATCGCAAATCATTTGATTTAGATTGAAATTATGTTTTGTGGATCATTTGATGCAGATCAGACCTCGGAGTGTGGATCGCGAATCATTTGATTTAGATCGAAAATTTAGTGTGCAAATAATTTTGTTCAGGTCAGGACTTTAGAGTGTCTATCGCGCATCATTTATTTCAATCTTTTTTTTTTCTTTTTTTTAAAACATTGTGACTTAATCTACTTTTTAATTTGTACATTCAAAACATTCTTTCAAACAGTTTTGAAAACATTAAAATGTTAATGCTTAACCATTTAGGAACGTTTGGCGCACTTTTCTGATTTCTGAATTTGGGTAGTTACAGAAAAGTTCTAATATGATGTTGTAACTTAATTTAAAATAATGTAATGTTTTGTTGAATGTATCTGCAGGCTTGATTCTGTTTACCAGAAGGTGTAATCAGCTGAGAACATCATGTGCAGATGTTCATGGGTGGTGTTGACTCCAGACGTAGCCTCCATATCTCTAAGTTCCAGAAGAGCTTTAAAAATACACCATAAACAGGGCTGACCCCTTTAGTCTTACTGGCACCAACCAGAGTAAACACAAGCCAGTTTTGTTGTTCTGAAAGAGCATTTAAATTGAAAGCTTGTTTGTGGCAGACAGATGACATTTCAAGTGAATTTGACAGGTCCACCACCATGGGGGTTTCGTATCTGTGGAGGAAGAGACTTCAAGATGACCCTGACAGTCTCAAAGGTGAGTTGAGCATATTTGGCCCACATTTTCTTAGGAACAAAATATTGAAAGTGTTCAGCATGAGATGCCTTTGATTTATGGTGTGTTAGGGAGCTGTGAGGACTTGCAGTGTGTTTTGACAGGTTTGTGAAGGTAGCCGTGCAGGTGATGCTGGGCTGCAAGTGGGGGATGTTATTCTGGAGATTAATGGTCAGGATACTGGAGCCATGTTGAATATGGAGGCTCGGAACAAAATCAAGACATCTGAACATCAGCTATGGCTACTTATTGAAAGGTGGTAAAATAATTTTTAAAAACTTGCTTTGGCAGAATTACAAATGATTTCATCAAAGGCGTGGAAGTTAGTAGGAACATAAAGACATGTCCTTACCAATATCCAAATTTTCTCTAGCAATAATTTTGATCAAACAATAATTAAACATACATGTAACCATTGTTGTTGTAATTTTGGCTGCATATGAAATGGGTCACACCACTGATATTTCCTAGGAAGTTAAAGTATATTGGTTTATTAAAGGATGTGCATTTATTACATGTGTAGAGTAAGAACATGAAAGGTAGCCAAAGTGTTTAAAATATGCCTGCACAGTTCAGCTGAATGATAGTGTTTACCCACTAACTTTGTTGTTATACTATTTTGTGTTCATCTGCTTCTTCCATTTGTTCTTTTTACATTGACTGTCACTCTATATAGACTAATACAATCACATAAAATGATAATTTCTCAAATATTTATTACAATATATGAAGAGTTCAGATGCAGAACCAGCTAAATCCATCTGACGTATTTCTTTAAAATTAGCTTTTCTTTCTGGCTACTTTGTATAGGTTTCTGTGTAAGTACTGGCACTTCTAAGTGGGCTCAGGCCGGAATTTAGCAAGTTTGAAGTAAAAGTATTTGATGGACGTATACTATGTGTCAGGAGCGTTCTCATTTTTGACCGAGATGGCTTTTAGCTGGTTTTGCATCTGAACTCTTCATATATATACCGATAAATTGAACAGTCGTTTCAATTGTATAAGATGACTGGTACTTTCAAAAAATACAGTGAGTTAAATTCGATGCGCAATGTTTCCATCTAACATGTATTTTAATGTGCAGCTCGTCATATTAATGGAGTGTTTATCTAGTTAGCAGTACACCGGTTACTTCACCTGAGTATATTTGTGTTGAATGTTGTTTTTGGAATGGAAAACTTTATATTTTATTTGTTAACATCATACTTCTTTCTCTTATTTCAGTTAATGTCATAAAACTTGCGAACTAAGCAAGTAGTAGTACTGACAGTGTCGTAGAGTTACGAAAAGCGGAGGAACAGACAAACCGAATCAACCCTGAAAGCACACGTACATCGCGGAGACATCTATTTGATTTCTCCATTTACATCTACAGATGTTTATACACGGAAGATTCTTTCCAGATCAAGTGATCTTTAACAGACATCTTGCAGACTCACTTGTGCTATTTGGCAATAAAGTGGGTCATTTACATTGGAAGCGCTCCAGTTCATTCGATCGTGACTTTGATCATTCAGTTCAAGCGATTCACTAGCAAAAGCCAGATCAAAATAGCCATTCATTTTCAAATTTCGAAATTGCTTGTAATGATTTTAAAAGCACGTATAGGTGGGTGAAACTGAGCTCCAATCAGATCGTATCGAATCATTTAATTTAGGTCGGGACATTGAAGCGCGTATCGCGAATCATTTGATTTAGATCGGAATTTCAGAGCGGGATCGCGAATCTTTTGATTCAGATCGGAACTTTGGAGTGTGAATCATTTTAGATTGAAGTTTTGGAGGGTGTTTGCAAACCATTAGATTCAAAATCTTGACTTCGAGTGCTAAGGCGAATCATTTGATTCAGATCTGGACTTTGGAATATGTTTGCGGATCATTTCGTGAATTAAATGATCCATGATCCATGCTCTGAAATCGCAATCTGAAATGGTTCACGATTCATTAAGATCAGAATTTCAGAACGCAGATCGCAAATCGTTTGATTTGGATTGGAATTTTGGAGCGGGTTTGCGAATCTTTTGGTCGAAACTTCGAAGCACGAATCACTTTATTCCGATTGAGACTTCGGCGTGGGTTCGCAAATCATTTGATTCAGGTCGGGACTTAAGAGTGCGCTTGCGAAACATTTTGCAATCCACGCTTCAAAGTCACGATCTGAAATTATGGTTTGTGAATCATTATTCAGATCGGATCTTCGGAGTGGGTTTGTGAATCTTTGATTCAGATTGGGACGAATGAATATAAATATATAAAGATATGTAGAGATGCAGTTTTCGCAGTTTTAGAATTAACACAATTTTGTATAGTTTCCATATATTTACTTGTATAAAGAAAGAGATTTAGAGCCAGATTTTTATTTAGGCCTATGTATGTGAAACAGGATGTTAATGAATTAAGATATATTTTCCTATATTTTCGTTTGAGTAGTAAAGCAACCCAAAGAAAATATCTTTAAAACAGACAGAAAGGTCACTTACAAAATAAGATTTGGTGAACATTTTACCAAAATTTCCCTTTGGGTACAATGCCAAACAAGTGAATGACATCTTCCTCAGAAGAGTGACAAAAACAGCAACTCACTTCACTGACTGATTTTACTATAATTACATCCATAAACTTTTTATGAAATTTGGATTAACTCAGTAATGTGTTGTTGTATTAGGCCTACTACTGAGAATTTGGGATGAACTCGGCAGACAAAAATAAAACGTTTCTGTTATAAAACATTATTTCTGAATAGTCCCTGAAGGTTCAAAATATCCAGTTATTTAATATTGATTTAAAAATGTTTTTGTATGTGGACATTAAGAGAACATTCCATTTCAACATTTTGCAAACATTATTATTAAAAGTGCATGTTTGCAAACACTGTGGGTGGTGCTTTTTCACTGAAACCTGGAATAACCTAGTTTCTTATTATTTTGCAGACCTGCAAAAACAGACGTCATACAGCGCTTCGGTTGCCCTGGTCCAAGACTTCCTGTTAATTTGGTTAGTTATTCACACAGTTAACTAACCAGCTCTTTGTGAACATAAAGTTAATGTTAAATGTTGCTACAGGAATGCACCTTGTTTGAATAAAATTTGATGCGTGGAAACGATCCTGTTTTGTGTATTGAAACTTCCTGCTGTTCTCCTTCAACCCAGGAACACTCAGTCCAGCCAAAACAAACTCATGAGTCAGTACAGGGCCTGTCCAAGAGGTCAGTGCACCAAAACCATACTGAGATGTCTTCAAACAACATCACATGTTTCACATTGTTCATGTGTTCAGCAGCTCTCAGAGCTTCAGAGCCCCACTGGAGAGAAACTATAGTCCAGAGCAGCTAAAGCAACATGACAAGGTGGGAACATGCAAGTATTAATTTTACATAGTTTACATGTTTGGCTTGAATTCAAGTTGTACTTTTAGTTTAGTACCATAAAATGGACATAACCAAGTCTTTTGAAAACTTTGCTGCCATCTTGTGGTTCTGTAAAAACAAACAAACAAACAAAAGCCTATTTTGAAGTAATAATTTTCAATCCATTATTCATTAGGCAGTGTTTGCCTTCAATTTTAAATGACAATGAGAAACTAGATAAAAAGTGATTTTTATTTTAAGTAATTTGAAGTATTTTTTTTTTAAATGGTTTTAGTTTTAGTTAATAAAAATAACCTTGTTTATTGGTTGTAGGTGTCCACCACAGGACATAACTCATCTGCATCTGATTGTATCCAAACAGCGGTGTATGAATCACAGACTACCAAGAAAAAGTAATACCAACAGCATGTTTGAAATACTAGTTACTGCATACTTCACATTATAGAAACACCATTCAAAAATATCCGTAGTTTATAGTGGTTCACATAATATTTTTCTAAATGGGATAAAATGTAATTTATTCTTGTTTAGAAAAGCTGAATTTTCAACAACCATTACTCCAGGATCAGTGTCACATCATCCTTTAGAATTCATTCTGTTATGCTGATTTATTGCTCAATAAGCATTTCTTATTATTATAAATGTTACAGTTAATATTTAATATTTTTGAATTTTATATTCACATTTAATATTAATTTTTTGTGGAAATCTTCATACATTTTTTTTTTTTTTCAGGATACATAAAACGGCATTTATTTGAAATAGAAATCTTTTGTAACATTATCAATGTCTCTACTGTTACACAGTTTAACGCATCCTTGCTGAATAAAATTATTAATTTCTTCCAAGCATAGCCCATGCCATTTTATCCCATACTTGTTGAACTTACAGTGTTGTTTGACTTTTGTCTCAGCATAAGCTTTAATTATCCAGTTTGGAGCTACGGGCCTGTTGACCCTGAAGAGCTGATGAGAATCAAGAGAAGTCAACTTCAACCTCAGCAGCCCAGACAGTCCAACACTTTCAGAGTACTACAGGAAGGACTAGAACGTAAATGTTTCATTTCACTGGTTTCATGCTTGTATTCATTCTTGCATTCAAACCTTTTGAATAAAGCATAAGCACGCCTCATTAAAACGCACATGAATTGTACAGGAATGTCACTGCCATCTGGAGCGGTCCAGCAAAGTCAAAGATTTCGCACTTGTGAGAGATGTGGTTACATAATCGTGTAAGAACCCTTCAAAAAAGCTTATTTTTCCCATCCTGCCCTTTGAAAGAATGTTGAAGTGTGTGCCTGAAATGCATGAAGATCAAACACGTTTAGCTCTCTGTGTCTCCTGATGCAGAACTCAGGTGGTGAAGATCAGAGAGATACGCTACAGGCACGTGGAGTGCTATACCTGCAGGGACTGTGGTTTAAGTCTCATGGAGCAAGGACATTTCTGGGTGGATGAGGAGCTGTACTGTAAGAAACATGCTCAGCAGAGATGCCAGACAACCAGTGGCCTCCATTTACCACTGACTCCCTCAAAACACTGGTGAGGAGCACTTGAACTCAGTTTCATGGGTTAGTATGTTCATATGTTTTAGTATATTTTCAGCACTTTTATTTTTACTATAATTGAGCTACTATTGTAGATTTTATAAATATTTAGATTCAGTTTAAATATTTTCCGTTTTTAAGTCTGTCTAAAGCAATATTAAATGTGTGTTCTAAGTTTGTCATACCACAGAAAAATGTGGTATTAACCACCCAGCCAAATGTGAATGATACAAAAACGCCAATTAAATAAAAGAAGTATTATCCGCTCTCAAGCGCTGGGGGCGTGTCCACTGTTGGCGCTAAAACCACGTCCACTCGCGGGAAAGCGGCTGCCTCTTCCAACTGTCAAATACCGCTACAACCTCAATGGATACTCCCTCTAGCTTAAATTGGATTTACATAGGCATACATGTATTTACATGAGGACGGCAAAGCTAGCTAGCTGTAGGTTATAGTAACTAACGATAATGACAGTAACTCACGATATGCGCTGTTTTCACGACGCGTCATCAATCGTCCATATCGGCGGAACTGAATGTAAACAATACTACTGAACCGAACGAAACTCACGTATTTTGCTGATTATTGCTGCTGAAAATGATCAGTTATTGTTATGTTTTGGGCTGTACTAATCGGTTGGACCGGGAAAAAACATTTGGAGTACTATAAATGCCAAAAGTTATAACATATCAAGAAGAAGAGTGCAAAAAAACGGTCTGAGGAACAAAAACAAGATGGCACACGTACGTCTGCAAGATGTCTGTTAAATATCACTTGATCTGGAAAGCATCTGCCGTGTACAAACATCTGACAGACGTCTGTAAGATGCCTCCTTTACATACATTCTAAAGACATCTAATAGACATCTATTTAACATCTGATAAGAGATGTCCTATAGATGTAACAAAAATGTTTGTTTTTATACTAATAATACTGGTTTTCAATAAGTGAATTTCATAGATCATGGTCATGATTTGTAATGATGCTGTCTAAAACTTTTGTAATAGTGGTGAACTTACCTAAATATTCTGTCTTATTTAATTCTCTGCTACTCAAAAGGAGAAGTGATATCTCTAATCAATGAAAGTGGATGGTGACCAGGATTATCAATCTCCAAAAAGGACAAAGAAGCACCATGAAAGCATCTTAAACAGTCCTGAAATCTTCTGAAGCTGTACAATAGCTTTATGTGAGGAAAGCATTGAATTTAAGTCATATTTATTAAGGGGACAGTTCACCCAAAAATTACAATTTCTGTCATAATTTGTGCTCCTGGACCACAAAACCAGTCATAAGGGTCAGTTTTTGAAATTGAGATTTATACATCATGTGAAAACTGAATAAATAAGCCAACTGAGATATTTGGCTGAGATACAACTATGATCTTTACTTAATATGATTTTTAGCATAAAAGAAAAATCAATCATTTTGACCCATACAAAGTATTTTTTGCTATTGCTACAAATATGCCAATGCTACTAAGTGGTCCAGGGTCACATTTATTCACCTTCATGTTGTTCCAAACCTGCATGGGACTTCTTTCTCCTATAAAACACAAATTAAGATGTTTTGAAGAATGTTGGTTACTAAGCAGTTTCGATTCCCATTGACTTCCATTGTATTTTTTGTCTATACTATGCAAGTCTCAAAACAGTTTGGTTACCAATATTCTTTAAAATAGCTTCTACAGAAGAAACTCATAAAGTTTTGGAACGACATGAGGGTCACTAAATGATGACAGAATTTAATTTTTGGCTGCTAAATTATTTCTTTATTGCATGTATTCTTAGTCCTCTCTAGAGGGCACTATTTTCTCATGTTTCATTGCATTACAGTAATTGAACACCTGCAGTTTGTGACTTTGAGCTGTGGCTGATGAACTGTGCTTTCAATAAATGTCTGGCATCTTTGAGAAAGAGATGACATCACTGGAATGCATCCCATAGCTATAACATAGAAAAAAAAAAGAGTGTGGTATTACATGAATAGCAATTTACCTCAGTAGCCTGCAGTCTGACCCGATTGCATTATGTAAAGGAATACACTGAATAGAGAGTTGTTCGAGGGACGTGGCTTGCTGGCTACCACTCCCCATGCAGAAGTATGAAGGCCCTGAATGACGGGTTTCAGGAACAATGCAAACTCGCATTATCCTCACAAAGGAACATAGTGTTTGTTAGCGTCATGTTTATTATTAAAACCTTAAATGACAATGGAGATTCATCAGCAATGAATGATGATGGCTTTGCATTAATACCTGGTGGCTTGTTTACCTAACTGTGGAAAAACAACATATTAATGTACAATTATGTATTATGAAACAAGCTAAATTTATATAGCACATTGTACAATACAGATTCAAAGCAGCTCTACAGTAATAAACAGTGCTGATGTTGCAAAATCCATCATATGTCTTCAATTTCAGATGTAAATCAGCTCTATAGAAGCACAGACTCGCATATCTCTTTTATGTTATTTTTTTTTAATAATATGGGTGGCAGTGTTTGTTTCAGTGTCTTAAATTGCTTATTTCTGTTGGTTTGCTACATATGAGAATGAGGAATGTTTTATTTGCAGTGTTTAGTAAAACTCTTAAAGCTCTGCAATAAAAAGGCAAATGTGTGTTCCTTTTTTCATGAACAATGAGAACTGGTCATTTCCAGCACAACAGTTCACTATAATTGTAGCTTTGTGTCACAGAGCTCTACAGTTAATGTCTATATTTAGTCATGGGACTTTAATTACACATCTCTATTAAACTGTCATAGCTGAAAGGAGCATCATAGAATTATTATTATAATGAGTATAATAAAAAAGGTCAAAAGTCACAGTACATTTTTTACACAGTTTTTCGTAAAACGTTTTTGAACAAAGATTTTTAATGTGTGTGTGTGTGTGTGTGTTTAAAAGAAGTCTCTTCTGCTCAACAAGCCTGCATTTATTTGATCCAAAGTACAGCAAAAACAGTACAATTTTGAAATGTTTTTACTGTTTTAAGTAACTGTTTTCTATTTGAATATATTTTAAAATGTAATTTATTTTTATGATTTTAGAATTGAATTTTTTAGCATCATTAGTCCATTATTCTGATTTGTTGCTCAAAAAATAAAACAAAAAATATTATGTTGAAAACAGCATTTATCTAAAATAGAAATCTTTTGTAACATTAAAATGTCTTTATCATCACTTTCAAACAATTTAAAGCATTCTTGCTAAATAAAAGTATTAATTTAAAAAAATTCTTTCCTGTTCTTCAAAATAAATAAATAAATAAATAAAGTACTCCACGCTTTTGAATGGTATAGCGTATAATGTTACAACAACTTTTTATTTCAGATAAATGCTGATCTTTGTATCCTTCTATTCATCAAAGAATCATGAAAATTGATAACAATAGTAAAAAAAAAATTTCTTGACCAGCAAATCAGCATATTAGAATGATTTCTGAAAGATCATGTGACACTAAAATATATTCAAATAGAAAGGTTTTAGGTATTTTAAATAGTAAAAATATGTCACAATAATACTGCTTTTGCTGTATTTTCAAATAGAAAAAAAGGTTTGGTGAGCAGCAAAGAAATCTTTAAAAAACATTACAAATCTTACTCTTCAAAAACTTTGACTGGTAGTGTATAATAAAAAGTTTTTAGCTGTGTGTGTGTATGTATATATAACTTTTACAGCTTTTGTTATGCTAAGGTTGTTTTCAGTCATTACGTTAATCTTCAGCTCTGCCCAATACTGTTCGTTGCGTCACGCCAGGCCCCGCCCACACGCCGTTGCTCAGGAGTATGGGCGTGGCTAGAGAGTGACGCTCACGTGTTGCTTCACTGGATAATGTGAAACTTTTCCGGCGAAACATTAACGAACCTTGACACATTGAAACTTCTAGCTGGGCAGGACAGCTTGTGCGTCCTGCTGACTTTTCAGTCCCAACTGAAGCGGTGTGGGCTTTTACAGAAATGTCGCTGGCAGAGCAAAGCCAGCAGTGGTTCCCCACCAGCGTCCAGGTAACGGTGCTCCAGGCGAGGGGTTTGCGGATCAAGGGAAAGAATGGCACCAACGACGCGTACGCTATCATGCAGGTGGCCAAGGATAAGTTCTCCACCTCGGTGGCGGAGAAGAGCGTCGCGCCGGTGTGGAAAGAGGAGGCCGCGTTCGACCTGCCGCTCTTTCACCCCAGTAACGCGGAGCGCTGCACCCTACAGGTGTGTGTGATGCACCGGGCTCTGGTAGGACCCGATAAAATGCTCGGACAGGCGACTATCAATCTCCTGGAACTTCAAGACAATAAATCCCGTAATAAAACAGAGTGAGTGAACATTATATATTATATAAACAATACATATTTTGGCCTCGTATTTAATGTTTGTATGTACAACATAAGTTCTCATTCCTGTTTTTATATATCATATCATATTTTATAATATACCTGGCAAAACATAAAGGGCCCTTCTCAAGTGCATCTGACTTTTCTCAGCTTCTTGTTTGAACTTTTCTACAAGGATGTTTCTGTGCTGAAAGATGGCATCAAACCTTCCTTATGTGGAAATTTTGAGCTGAGGTTTGAATTCTCTTAGACTTGGTCATGGTAGAGCGAAAGGAACAGGGTGGAATTTTTCCCCTCAACCAAAGACGTCACAGACCTCCACAAATGACTCAGAATCAAGTCTTTTTATGATTGCAGAAGACAGTTAAACCTGTCAGAAAATAATGAATTGAATGTGCAGACAATCATAGTAAGATCAAACAAAAAAATAACTTTTTTGGATAGAATAAAATCTGTTATTTCCTAAATAATTTAATGAAATTCCATTTGCATTCCTTTGGAATGTTTCCTATAGGTCGGTGCAAATCTGTTTGACTGGATCTGGTGGTTATTCCATCTCGATGTAATCCAGGCCCACACTGCGTACATTATGCACAGGCTTCATGAATAAATTAGTTTAGCTCTAGACGTCATTGTAACATCAGTCACGGCAAGTTTCAGACTGAAATTTACAAAGCAGCACATAAATCCATCCCAGCATTCTGACCTTGGGTTTGAAGAGCTTGGTTTAAAGAGCTTGTGTTTCTTCACCTGAATGACTTCCATTGTTTGCTTGTAAATGCTCAAAGCTTTTGATTACAGCCTGCCTGGTCATTTTCATTACGAGACCTAATTCAATCTCATGCACAAAGGTAGCCAGCGCTCGCCTGGCCTTCTGCCGAATAATTGTTTTGCTCTATAAGTTCAGCTGACTGTTGAGTCAAAATGAAAGCTGTTTTCTAATTAACTAGGCCACTAGAGAGCTCAGCTTCTGGGTCTTTTTGGGTCTGACTGAGACATTTCCTGTTGTCAAAAGTTAGAGCTTGTTATGCTAAGTAAGTCATATCTTGTCCTGTACCTGTGTGGGCTGCTGTTCCCCCAGGTCAAAGGAGCTGGAAACACACTCAGGTCTTTCTAAGTAAGCTGACTCTCTTATGAAACTGGACCGCGGCGTTTCGTGTAAACAGATCTGCAGTTCTGATGGTGATTTTGAGGTTTGATCTCTCAGGGTGTGTGTGTAAGATTGGCATTCTTGTGGTTGACATCAACAGGGTGTTGTTGCTAGAAAACATTGCGTTAATTTGATGTTACACTTTTTTATGTTAGGAACAGCTTGGTCATTTGAATATTCTGGGTTCAGTGTAAGTTGAGCTTCTGCTTTTAACAGGAAAAAAAAAAATTAAGGTTACAATGATGCTCTTTCAGTATGGGCCAATATTTGGAGGATTTAAAAGCAGAAATGTAAAGCTTTAAGTTCTACTCTTAAAGGGTTAGTTCACCCAAAAATAAAAATTAGCCCATGATTTACTCACCCTCAAGGCATCTTAGGTGTATATGACTTTCTTCCTTCAGATGAATACAATAGAAGTTATATTAAAAATTGTCCTGGCTCCTCCAATCTTTATAATGGCAGTGGATGGGTGTTTCTGTTCAACATTCCAAAAGAAGTCCAATAAAGTGTATCCATCCATAATAAAATGTGTTCCACACAGCTCCGGGGGGTAAATAGAGGCCTCCTGTAGCAAATTGATGCGTTTTTGTAAGAAAAAAAAAATGCTAAAACATCATAATAACTACCGTCGTACACGGAAGCTGTTCTGGGTGGATGATGTATGATGTATGCGTTGCGCATGCGCTGGTAAGAAGCAACGAACGCAGAAGCAGAGAGGAGAGAGCAAAACAAAACACCGGCCATGAATTAGAAGTACAAAAGGAGGATTTGTAAAGAAAAATGTCGGAGGAATTCGATATAAGCCAAGAGGAGACTAGTTTTCCTTTGCTAAAGTGAGGAAACTTTGCTTCCTTTGCTCCTGTAAACAAATGCTGGTTTTTGCATGCGCATTACATACATCCTACGTCATCTGCCCGGAACAGCTTGCGCATATGAGAGATAGCGCAAGCTAGAGAAAAGTGGTTTCAAATATGGATATTTTCTTTACAAAAATGCATTGATTCTCTATAGGAGGCGTTTATTCACCCCCCAGAGTTTTATGAGGGTCTTTTTATTATTGAAGGATGCACTTTATTGGACTTCTTTTGGACTGTTGAACAGAAACACCTGCCCACTGCCATTGTAAGGCTTGGAAGAGCCAGGTTAATTTTTAATAGAACTCAGACTCAGATTCGACTGAAAGAAAAAAGTCATATACACCTAGAATTTTTATTTTTGGGTGAACTAACCCTTTAAAAATAGTTTATTATTTCAGATGAAGAGCTTTTTAAGTGGTTATTTTTAAGTAAATAGTTTTACTTCTCCAGGCTTCAAAGTGAGTATTTAGAGTAGTTTCATTTATACAGGTTGCCACCATTCAATTTAATTGTAGGTGAGTAACCTATATTTACATTTAGTAAGAAATTGTATTTTTGTGGTAATTAATCAAAATTATATAACACTGAATAAGATTAGCTTCTAACGAAACCAAAATTTTGCTTTAATTTCCATTGAATTGATTCCTCCTTTTTGCCTAGATGAATCAGAAGACTTTAATTACTTCCTGTTCTTCTCGTTGTTGGTTTCACTGATATTCATATCAGTATTTTCTAATCTATTGTTCTCAGAACTAGTTGCTGGTTTTTCTTTTACCGTAACCGATTAAAGTCATAATTTGTGTATTACTTTAAAAACTTTAATAATACCTAATAATCCTTTTTTTTTACAGTGTTGTCTACTCAAGTTCAAAAGATCAGGGTCACATTGAGATTTTTTTTTTTTTTGAAAGAAATTGTTTTTTTTATTAGACAAAAGGGCTTTAAATTGATCAAAAATTACAGTAAAGACTGGAGTAATGATGCTGAAAATTCAGTTTTGCATCACAGCTATAAATTACATTTTAAAATATATTTAAATAGAAAACAGTTATTTCAAATAGTAATAAAATTTCATAATATTGCTGTTTTTACTGTATTTTTTATCAAATAAATGCAGCCTTGGTTGACATAAAAGACTCCTTTCAAAGACATTTTTTAAACATGGTGTATTTATTTTAACATCCTTTAATAATACATTTTATACCCCTTTACACATACTCCTTTGTTAACATTTGTTCTAAACGCTCAAATTTCCCCTGTTACATTGTGCAGCCATTTAAACAAAACAGTATTTTAGAGAAGGTTATATATCTAACATCCCTTTTTCTGGCGTCTGATTGTTCTGTTTGTGCCCCAGTTCTCTCTCAGGCTTTGACATACGTCACATGCGTTGCCTGATAACTCAAATTCTGTTAGCGTGGCATAAATTCAAGGCTTGTCAACTGCTTTAGACTTCAAAGTCAAAAAACACTTGGTTTTTTCTCTCAGTCACACACATAGAGGATGCTTCAGAGGATGTGCCTAAAATATGCTAAATGCCTCATGCTAATACAGAACCCATCAGCCGTTTCTTTTTGCATGACCTCATCCGCTGATACTTTATCACACATTATTCAAGGCAGAATGAGAGCATGTCATCTGTCTCCTCTGAACGTCACCTAACCAAGTTAAATTCAACGTCTTTTACCTCAGCGGAGATCATTCAATTATAAAAACTTGGATTTGGACCTGCCATCAAAACAAATGCTTCACCAGTTGAAAGTATCAACAAAATCCTGAGTTGTTATGTTATACGCATATGATAGAAATGTGTCCAATTATCTGAGCTTCATACATAATTTATTGAATATCTTACAAGTAAAGTGAAACTTTACATTGTTGAGCTTAGGCAAGATTCCTGCTCTGCTCCGTGTGATTAAAACATTCCTGTCACATAACGCTCTTATCAGTGCGCTGGCACATGCAGGAAGTCAAGCTGCAGAGAGACACACTGGAACAATGAAACATCCATTGCTGATTCATCTGATGCTGCCTTCACTTCCTGTCAGGGCACAGCTGTTATTAAGGATCTTTCGGGATGAAACAGATGAGTTTGTCAAGAACTTTGCTTAGTAAAGTATTTTATTGTCTTACCCGACACTTTCCACAAATAGGGTACAAAATAGGCCCTGAAAGTATTTTTCCCCTCTTTTAACAAAAGGTCAATAAACAGAGGCATTTAAAGGCATAGTTCATCCAGAAATGACAATTCTGTCATTAATTACTCACCCTCACTTTGTTCCAAACCTGTTAGACCTTTGTTCATCTTCAGAACATGAATGAAGATATTTTTGATGAAATTGAGAGCTTTCTGCATAGACAGCAACGCAACTACCACATTAAAGGCACAGAAAGATAGTATGGACATTGTTAAAATAGTCCATGTGACATGAGTGGTTTAACCGTAATGTTATGAAGCTACAAGAGTACTTTTTGTGCGCAAAGAAAACAAAAATAAATATAGCTACGAGCAGTGATGACGGGCCCAAGCCAAGATAAAACATAAACATTTACTAAAATTAAAATGAAAACAGAACATGTAAAAAACAAAAAAAAAAAAAAAAAAGCTATAACAGTAACAGTATATCACACTACATCTAAATTTTAAGTGAATTTCATCATGGTGTAAAATCAAATGTAAATATCAGTTCAATATTAGACAATAATTCAACATCAATACATATTGCGATTTAAATTTTTTTTTTTTTTTCAGTTGCGGTGATATGATTTTTAAACACGTTTCCGATATTTTGATATACATCACCAGTGTTTCCCATAAATTGATTTCTAGTGGTTGACTTCATTGAATAAACTAACACTGTACGTTTCAAAATCAAAACACAGCGGGGGTGTTTTATATGAATGTAACTTTGAAGGGAACAGACTGTTTTCTGAAAAGTTTTGATGCCTTTTTTATTTTATCTGATAAAGTAGCGTTCATGAGCGAAGCTCTGCTTTGTTTACTGCCGTTACTGCGAAAACCACAGTTTCAGCTTCTCCAAAAGCATTTCATTTTCAATAAGCACTTCTCTAGCAACATGTTTTTGTTGTTGCAATTATTTTTTATTTTTTTGCATTTTTCATTTTGCTGAAGCACCTCTATTTCAAACTATAAGAATAATCAGCCAATGTTATAGTAAATAATATCTTAAATTTTTATTAAATTTTTACTGTCAAATGGTTATTCGCATACAAAATAAATGTTTGTATTTATATATAAATAATAGAGGTTGACCAATATTGGATTTTACAGATAATTAGGTTGTACTACACTGGCCGATACCGATTAATCAACTGATAGTTTTTAAAATGGATACTGAACAGAAAATAAATAGTGCTCTACTATTTAAAAAACCATACTTTGTAAATGAATAAAAATATTAATATTAATTATATATTGATCATTACAGTTAGTTCTTTGTTCATTTATGTTAACAAAAGCAACTAAACTTTTTAAAATATATCTGTAAATGGTGAAATTAACACACTCTAACAAGGAACAATACTTCTATTCTACAGCTTTTATCAATCTTAATGTTACAAATGGACTCATATTGTAAAGTGTTACCATTACATCAACAGTCAAGCTAATGATGGCCATCTTTAAATATCTACACAAAGGCCACAGTATTGAAATTACATACTTTCACAATTTAACTGCTTCTATTCTAGAACATTTGTGGTTATCTAATCAAAATAGAAAAATATGTTAGTCACACAACGGGCAAAAGTGCAGCGTCGCGTCTAGAAGAACTCGCAGCTGTCTGGTGTTACACACACTGTTTGTACGTACAGATGTCTGTTGTGGGTGGTTATGGCAGTTTTTCGGAGGCTTTTAAAAATATTGTTCATATTCATATCGAAATTATCGCATCAACCGAAATTAAGAAATATACTTTATAAACTTTGGACATATCGTCCACCCCTATACAATATATTGTTAAAACGATGAATAATTGCATGATTTTAATTAATCGTGAAAGTCAAGACCTCTAATATGTTACTACAGACCAAAAAGCATCATTTTATGGGGGGGATGCAGATTTTCAATTAGCTGATTTTCATGTTAGGCTAATATTTTCTATATAATAGCTTATCAAGCTTGTCTAAACTCATCTCAAACCAGGCAACACCCTGTTGCAACTTCCCTTCTGAGACCAGAAGTGTAATGCAACTTCTGTGCAATTCACAGTCATCTGAGTGACATCACAGCAGAAGCTGCTTCTGTTTGCATCAGTGCATTTCTATGGTTGTGGGGTGTTGTCTGAACATGTCGCGTCAAATGAGCACCTCCCATATGTGCAAAGCCATTTCTCTTGTCATTGTGTAATTACCATTAAGGAAATGTGGTTTAACAGCTTTATTGTTTAAGACCATAATTGTCATGGTTCACTCCTTCCAGGATTTGATTCAGCAACTTACTGGTTAACCACTTCTATTTTACACCCTGAAATTCCTGTTTTACACCCATAGTAATGCTTAGTTTAATGTTTAGTGAAGTCTAAAAAAATGGTAGATTGTCTACATGTAATTGTTAAAAACTGCTGTGATTCAAAAATGTAGTTAAGTGTCATTGAAAGCCTACAATATGTACAATATTTTGTTGGCAAAACAAAATGTTCATGATATTTGACATCCTTTAGTTACTATATATAGGTGAATATTGCTGTTAATAATTTTTATGTTGGTGCATGAAAACCATTAGGTTCTTTGTGTTCATTTAATGCAAAGCAGTGTGCAAAACAAGACTTGATAAGACTTGTTGGATGTACTAGGTCTTTTTTTGCCACTTGTTTCACTTCTGCTTAGGAACATTAACAGCCTATATTATGATTGTGATCTCACTGATTTAAAAAACAATTTTAAGCCTTTTCAGAGAAATATAAATAAATATTACAGATAAAATTGAGTTATTTTAGCTGTATTTTTATCCTAGCTGACGGAAATATGTGCTGCATAATGGTGCTAAATGTTATTGAGGCGTAGGCCGGCAGGGATCTTTCACTAATAATCCAGGGTGAGTTGCTATATTTAGCTTCAGTCTCATCGCAGTATTATTTAGCAGATAGCCACAAAGTCATTTTAACATGCGCCCAATATGTTATTTTCTCCATAACGTTAGCATTGCATTACTCACTGTGTCTGGTGCATTTACTGTCGTCATAAACACTAAAATAGCAGCTACTGTTGAAGAGGCTGGTTAAGAGATTGTTATTAAGTTTGGAGATGTCAAGCTTTGCCAGTTTCCCCCTGAACATCAGAACATTTAATTTAATTTAATTTAATTTAATTTAATTTAATTTAATTTAATTTAATTTAATTTAATTTAATTTAATTTAATTTTTATTTTATTTTATTTTTTATTTTTTATTTTTATTTTTTTTTTTTTATTTTTTTTTTAATTTTT
>JAHKKF010469851.1:0-32571 GCA_019740295.1 Labeo calbasu | reverse complement strand
TTAAGTTTAGCAAACACAAATATCTAAGTTGTTACTTAGTACAACTTAACATTTCAAGTTGACTAAACTGAGCTTGATAAAAAAGTAGCCAAGATAGATAGATAGATCTTGTAACACACACTCTAATACTCTGTTTTGTTTACAACTTCACAAAAATACCTTTTTACAGTGTACATAGGGCATAGGATCATTTTCATTTTTTTTTGCATAAATTGTCCCTTTATGCTCTCTCTCTTTAAAATCCTGACAGTAAATAGACAGCAGTTTAAACAAGCTGAGCTCTCAGATGTGAGGAACATCCTGACACCATCATTCTTAATTTCAAGGGGTTTCACACCATTCAGCCATTCTTTCTCTCATTTGATTGCTGTGTTATTTGAGGGCTGTGGTGTCTGCTATAGGTGAATGGTTTACGCCAGGGGAGATTTTACCAACACAAGTCATACTGTCAGTGAATTTATACACACTGGACTCTGTGAGGACATTGTAAAAACATTGTCAAATCATTCGTCATCAAGCCTCTCTCTCTGGTGGTTACAGCACTGCAACTTTTCAGTGCCGTGACCCCGTTGACCCGAACACCACTGTCATTACTCTTGGCTGCCAGGAGGTGGGACAGAATGAAACTTTTATAGCGCCCCAGAGAGCCCATTATCTCTCCAGGAGAAAAGGTAAATGCTATCCTTCACCTAAGCCTTTCTGTTTCCCTTCCTTTCTTTCTCTCCGTTCCATATTCGCTACCTCGCCCTAGCCCACCTCCGCCTTCCCCGAACCTCTCCTTTTCTTTTCTTTCCACAGCTTTTATACCTCTCATTTCCTTTTCATTCTTCATCCTCCTCTCCAGTGCAGTAACCCAAATCTCACCCTGCTCTCGACCCTCTCCGCATCCATCTCTCCGGCTTTCAGAGGGAATTTAAAATGCAAGTGATTTAAATGTTTAGGGAGCACGCTGACATGAGAACCACAAAGCAGTCCAGGGTTCCGTGCTTCTCGCTCCCCTTGGAATGGGTGGATGTAGGAGGACAACCTTTCCTTCCTCCTGCTGTGTCTGCCCAGGAGGGCGCGGAAACATCTGCTAGCGTTTAACTTTGATCCCGTCATCCCAGAAAGCACATCTGGAGCACCGCAGCTGCCCACGGCACGACCCGTAATCTGTCAGGACCTGTCCGCTGTTTCGAAAATGTAACTGATTTGGTCACGGCAATTTAGATCCATTTGTGACCTGCGACATCAAAATCAATCAATCTCCCTGATTTAGATCACACTGGGGACGAATTAAACTTGTTTTTGGAACCTTAAGTACAATCAGGCTTTGTACAGAGGCAATCATCAGTGATCGTTTAAAAAAATTACACTGTTAGATGCTGATAAATGCATACACGAATGAAGAAATTACAGAGCTGAACTAAGTCAGGGGAGGGTTTTAAAAGTATACAATGATCAGCCACAACATTAAAACCACCTGTCTAATATCATGTAGGTCTCCCTCATGCTGCCAAAACTGTTACAATGCATTCAGGCATTGACTCCACAAGACCTCTGAATGTGTCCTGTGGAGTCTGCCACTGAGACATTAGCAGCAGATCCTTTAAGTCTTTCAAGTTGTGAGTTGGGTCCTCGTATTGACTCGATTTGTTAGTCTAGCTCATCCCATAGATGTTCAGTCGGTTTGAGTCTGGGCAAACTCTTTTTCATATTTCTCAAACCATTCCTAAACAATTTTTGCAGTGTGGCAGGATACATTATCCTGCTTAAAGAGGCCACTGCCATCAAGGAACAGCATTGCCATGAAAAGGTGTACTTGGTCATTTTTGAGGATGGTGGTATGTGTCAAAGTAACTTGGATGCCAGTCAGCTTACCTGCCTTCTTCCCATAATGCGTCCTGCTGCCATCTCTTTCCCAGTTGCACAATGCACACACTCAGTCATCCACCTGATCTAAAAGAAAATGTGAATCATCAGACCAGGTAACCTTCTTCTATTGTTCCACAGAATAGTTCTGACGCTCACATACCTATTGTAGACAAGGACCATCATGGGTACTCTGACCAGTCTGCAGCTATGCAGCTCCAAATGCAGTAAACAGCAATGCGCTGTGAGTTTCCATCATGGCCAGCATTAAGTTTTTCACAAGATTTGCCATTTCGGAGATGCTTAAACCCAGATGTCAAGCCATCACTGTTGGCCCTCGTCTAAGTCACTCAAGATCTTTTCACTTGCCCATTTTTCCTGCTTCCAACACATGAATTTTGAGAACTGTCTGCTCACTTGCTGCCTTATATATCCTCCCCCTTGACAAGTGCCATTGTAAAGATATAATCAATGTTATTCTCTTCACCTGTCAGTGGTTTGGATGTTGTCTTTTTGCTAGGGGTTGAACAGATCATAGTCGATCCATGATTCATATGGACCGGGCCCTACAGTTTGGCACCTATGTGATTCGCAGATTGCAAAATTGAACCATAATAAGGTGAAAGTTTGTACGCGTTTACCCACCTGATCTCATGACGAAAACGTACCTGTGGGAACTTTTCACAAGACGTGAAATACGCACCACCATGTACGTTTTGTGACATATTCATTGTGAAATGTCCACTGAGTAGTGCTAAAATAGTGTTAGGTTTTTCCCCTGGAACAGATAAACGTACATACAGTACATTTTATGTGACATTGATTTTGTACATGTCACCGCAGATCTGACTTGAAATATCCAAAAGTGGTGCTATAACTCTAATGCTCCGTGACATTTTAAAATAACGTACCATGTGCACTGCACCTAAACCTACACGTGATATGAACAAAAGCGAAGGTAACATTAAAATGCAATTGCAAGCATACCGTTTTAGCTTGTTTTTCGATTTCTCATTTTTCAGTTCTTTCATTTTAGTCATGTTTTTCCACAGGATTCATACCCAGGGATTCCACATCCTAAGTCCAATTCCATGCCGGTCGAGCTGCTGAGCAAACTTGTTGCTTGCAGACACATACACATAAAATTATGACAAAACAGCCATCTTGACAATCTTGTAATCACAGTTGGTTATGTTTTAAGAGAACAAAAAATGGCTGAGAAAGAAATCGGATGTGTATTATTATATCCGTGCCTCAGGTCTTAAAGGGATAGTTCACCCAAAAATGAAAATTAGCCCATTATTTACTCTCCCTCCAGGCATCCTAGGTGTATATGACTTCCTTCATTCAGACAAATCCAGTCGGTGTTATATTAAAAATTATCTGGACACTTGCAAGCTTTAGAATGGCATGAGCAGGTGTTTCTCTTCATCAGTCCAAAACGAGTCCAATAAAGTGCATCCATCCAGAATAAAAAATGGCACACACGGCTCCAGAGGGTGAATAAAGACCTACTGTAGCGAACTGATGCATTTTTGTAAGAAAAATATCCATATTAACATTAGAATCACTTCAATCTTGCTTGCACCGACTGATCGTACACAAAGTCAGCTCCAGGCGGATGACGTAAGACAACGGTGTTGCACATGAACCATGTGGAAGTGAAGGACGTGGACACACAGGGGAGACACAAAACCAAAACAATATAAACGATATAAACCAAAAAGAGACTGGCTTTCCTTTGCTAAAGTAAGGAAACCTAGCTTCCTTTGGTCCTGTAAACAGACGTCCTATGTCATCTGCTCGAAGCTGCTTTCGTGTATGACCAGTCTGCGTAAGCTAGATTAAAGTGATCATTACGTTTTAAAGATGGATATGTTTATTACAAAAATGCATCGATTCGCTACAGGAGGCCTTTATTCACCACCTGGAGCCGTGTGAGGCACTTTTTATTATGGATGGATACACTTTTTTGACTTGTTTTGGACTGATGAAGAGAAACACCTGTCTACGTCATTCTAAAGCTTGGAAGTGCCTGGATCATTTTTAATATAACTCCGATTAAATTTGTCGGAAAGAAGGAAGTCATGTACATCCAGGATGCCTGGAGGGTGAGTAATTAATTAATAAATACCGCTGCTGTCATTAATGCTAAACAAACAACAATAATTAATTACTGTTTATTATAATTAATTATTACATTTCTGCACCTGAATACTACCAACGTCATTTATTTGTGACTTTGTTCTGCTATGCTTGTGTGTTTGTATTTTTTACTGGTTTTTCACTTGTCTTTAATCATGTTTGAACTTTCTTAGTTAGGCTAGTAGTTCTTTATGTAATAAATGGAAAGCAATGTTACATTGAAATATTTTTTTCTTGCTGATCTGATTATCTGATCCATGACTCAAAAACCATAATATGATCTGAACCGTGTGTTTTGTGAGCTGCTGAACCACTACTTATTGCACTGTTGTAGCAGTGTTTATAAGTGATCAAGCTGCTGTATATGTACACAGAGATCACTGTAAATACAATAATGATATAGAGGCAATATTACATGCTTATTACATAAAATTACATGTAGTATCACACAAAAACAGCATTTCTCCAGAAAAATCGTTCACCAATAAGAGAAGTGTGTGGGAACATTCCTGTACGGATGCTTATCTTGACAGATGAATGGTTTATATGAGTCAGAAAGAGCAGCAAGGTATATGAGGGCTGCAGTAGGAGGTGGGGAAGAGGAGAGAATTTGATTCGGAAAGTTTTATTGGACTTTGGCCCCTGTCCATAAGCCCCTGCTGAGACCCCAGAGGAAGCCCTTCAATATGGAGCCTGATTTGCTGACTCACAGCCATATACTGTACGTTTTCGCCTGAATGCATATGTAATCAAAAGGCAAATCTTTTCTCCTGTGCATTCATAGAAATCTGCATAGGTTTCAAAAAACGATTCCTGTTGAAGTTGCATTGCATAACCTTTTCATATTCTACAAAATCTAGAGAAAATAAAAATCACTGTTTGGGCATTTAAAATGATAGCCCATCAATGTGAAAGGTTACTCTATCAAACCTTACAAAAGACTTACCACATTACAAAACCTCATCTAAAATATTCATAATTGAAAAAATGTATATATATGCCTACTTACGGTCTAAAAGAAAATAGGCCTGAGGTCAGAAGAGAGCTTTCCTTTTCCACTTTTTCAGGTGAGTCAGATTGTGAACTGAATCTTTACTGTTATCTACTGATTCAAAATAATGGCAAAGCAAATGGCATAATTTCATGGCTGGGTTATCTCAAATGAGACAGTAATTGAAGTAAACAGCAATACACCAGGATGTTATTTGTGTATATAAATAAACAAAGATACATTCCACTTCCCATTGCTCTCTGATTGCCCAATATCATGTTGTTCATGGCTGTTTTCAAGCTGTAATAGGACGAGAAAGACTTTATTTAGGATTTGTATAGTTGGTCCTCACAATTTAGCAAAATTTAGTGCTGCCTTTCTGCAACAGGATTGATTTTGGTATTACAGAACACAGAAAAGCATTGAAGGACATCCAGGCAAAGAAATAAATCAGCTGGAGCTCTGATCCAATGAGGAAAAGCTCTCTAGGGGAAACACCTGCTGGAAAATCTTCAGAGCTACTCCATGGTGAGGTGGTTCTCACTCATAAAGGTGTCTCTAATTAAACACTTTCTACATGTTCTTTGTGGAGTCAAACATCTGAGCTACAATTATGTCTAAAATGCACAAACAGAGATTAAACACTGTACAAGTTTACCCTGCTGAATGGCAAAAATCTCTTCACAGCAATTGCTCAGGGACCTCAGCAGGTTTACTGCTCTACACATTACAAACCATGAAATTATGAGGGGGGGAAACTACTGACCGTTCTGCCAACAACAGCAGGAAATGAGTTTCAGAGATTATTTTGCGTGAAACACAACGAAGACAGTGCATTTATTGTTGGTAATAATAGACTTTTGTGTTCAATTTTATGCTTTGTAAGTTTAAGAATCATCTAAATATTATGGAATAAAAAAATTAAATTATTTATACTATTAATGTAGCCTAATACATCTCAAACGCTTCATATTCACTGTTAGCTGGAGAGAAACTAACTGCCGAACGTTAGATGCATTTTAATAAGGGCCCTCTATCAACTCTAAATGTTCTTCAACTGCTAAATGTTTCTCAGATTGTGACTGGAATGTAAATTCAGATGCTGTCTCTTCTATCTTGCTATGTGAAAGACTTATTTTTTAGACATATTGTTTTAGAAACATTTAAAGATGCTGAGAAGAATCTAAAGGCCTAGTTACAGTAGTTCACCCAAAATGAACATTCTGTCATTAATTACTCACCCTCAATTACTCAATTACTCAGACCTTCGTTCATCTTCGCAACACAAATTAAGATGTTTGTGATGAAATCCAAGAGCTTGTTGACCCTGCATAGACAGCAACACAACTGAACTGTTCAAAGCCCAGAAGGTAGTAAAGACATCATTAAAATAGTCCATGTGACATCAGTGGTGCAACCTTAATTTTATGAAGCTACGAGAAAAGTTTTCGTGCGCAAAGAAAACAAAAATAACAGCATTATTCAACAGTTCCTTCTCTTCTGTGTCTATGAGGCACAGACTTTGAACAGTCTTTGAGCTTACTAACATTAAGGTTGAACCACTATAGTCACAAGGACTATACTAACTTTCTGGGCCTTGAAAGTGGTAGTACCGTTGCTGTCTATGAAGCGCTCGGATTTCATTAAAAATATTTTACTTAATTTGTGTTTAGAGGATGAACAAAGGTCTTATGGTTTTGGAACAACATGAAGGTGAATTACTGATGACAGAATTTTCATTTTTGGTTGAACTTTAAAAGCTTACAGGGTTAGTTCGCTCATGTCATTCCAAACCTTTAAGATGTTCTTTCTTCAGGTTTGGAACAGCATGAAGGCATTAAAAAAAATCCATCTTTTCTCCCTTAAAAACTGGTTCCCACAAATTATTCCTGCTATTGCTGGCACAAACATTGTCACTGTCACATCAAGTGGTGATCTGGTTGCAAATGCAGTGATTGACAGTGATATAGGGTCAGTACGGCAGAGAAATACATTGATATCCAAATTACACCTGCCAATATTGTGCATAAGCTGCCACTGCTGTTTTTATATGCCAGTTTCTGCTCACAGTCACTCAGAGTTCCTGGCACGTCATCATTGGCCAAGTTAATGTTTTTCCCTCAGTGGACGGCCATCACTGCATCAGAACAGAGAAAAAGAGCAAGCACGGTCGATCAGTGTTAATTATGCCCAAGTAACAAGGAACGGCTTTTGTTTTCTCCTCAGAGAGGAATCGATGAAGGTCAATCAATTTCCGTTCGCTTTGGTTTTGTACATTCAAGCATGTTTTCATAAACCCATCGAGTGTGTCTATACAAATCATCTTTTTCTATAAACACAGACCACGTTGATAGCATTTGTATGGTATTCTTTAACCGCAGACAGCATGCGACATCTGAAGATGACAAGATGACGCTGTATGTTCACGCTCTAGCGAAGCATGTAAATTCGTTCAGTTAGCGTCGCTTTACTGATTTTTCTTCAGTACTGCCCTTATGCCATAACGATATGAAAATTTCACTTTTTATCATTCAATAACCCGCCGCGTATATTGTTATATATTGTTTACTGTCAACTCATTTCGAACTGCCAGCTCTATTTACAGCTGACTGATACATTGTCTTATTGTTTCCAGCAGAGAAAAATAAGGCAGTAAAATGGTGAACACTGGCCATTTTGAACAGGGTTTCCCCAGGACTCGCACGAGAGCTCTTAATGAGGTTTGTCAGAATGACCTATTAAATCCTTCCATCACCCGTTGCCTCTTCTCTTCTCTCTCACTCTCTTCTCGTGTCCCTGTCTGGGAGCAGTAAATAGAATTTGTCTTTGTGATCTAGAAAGAAATTAAATGTGCTTTGCCTCTCCTCTGTGAGCCTGACGCTCAGCATAAATAACAGGCCTCTTTCTCAATGGCTGCCGAGACATCATAACTCCATTATGGTCCTTGCGGAGCTGCATGACATGCCATCTTATAAACCATGCAAGCTGAAAGAGGAAACTATTACAGGACAAGTAAAGACACACTCATGTGTATTTATGATAAGCACTGAGGCAGAGGCGAAGAAGAATGTAAGTAGGTTGGATGTGATTCTAAAGTTCACTCGAGGGCTGAAGTGTGAATCACATTAATTACACGATATGCCGATTAATTAATTAAATTAATCGCAATTAATCACATCATCAACATTTGCGGCGGAAAGCTCCTAAATGTAGATCATTCGAACACACTTATTCATGATAACTGACATAGAATATATACAGTGTATATATATATATATATATATATATATACATAGTGTGTGTGTGTGTGTGTGTGATCACAAAACCAATCTTAGTAGCATGGGTATATTTGTAGCAATAGCCAAAAATACATTGTATGGGTCAAAATTATCAATTTTTCTTTTATACCAAAAATCATTACAAAATTAAGTAAAAATCATGTTCCATGAAAGTATTTTGTTTATTTCTTACTGTAAATATATCAACACTTAATTTTTGATTAGTAATATGTGATTTTCTCAGTATTTTAAATATTTTCACCCTCAGATTCCAGATTTTCAAATAGTTGTATCCTGGCCAAATATTGTCCTATCCTAACAAACCATACATCCATGGAAAACTTATAGTTGATGTATAAATCTCAATTTAAAAAAATTGACCCTTATGACTGGTTTTGAGGTCCAGGGTCAAAAAGGTCCAGGTCACTCTTAGTTTCTGTACATACGAACCAAACAGACTGTCTTGATGCTTGTTTTTTGGCATCCTGTGCCACGTCACAAAGGAACCAAGAAAAAATTGAGACACCTGCAATATGTTTTATCACTTGATCACTCTGAATTGATGTGACTATAAACACATTGGGCCTCATTTATGAAACATGAGCAGAACAAATTTTTGTGTAAATCGCTTGTAATGTCTTCTAAGGTAAATAGCTGTATTTTCAAAACATTAGGTGTAGGCTACACCAAAGTCAAAAGAAAGGCAAGCCTGCAACCTTTAGCCAAAAAAGCATAATGGCTAAAGCTAACGCTTCTGGTTTGGGAAAGGATACCAGAGGCTGTTTTCTGTGAATGGATGTCAATGGCGAGACTTCACTATCGACTAATTTCTAACATGTTTTACACTAAACAATACTTTTGGATTCAACTAGTTTTAGATTTTACACTGAAAAACTTTTTATAAGAGAAGTACAAAAATACAATTTTTGTCATGCAATTTGGAATCAGTAATGGATTACAATTTGTTAGTAGCTCAGAACAAGCTCTCACCAGCTCAGCACAAGTTCCATGAATGAGGCCCATTGATTTTACCCCATTTTAGATACTAAATCAGCAGTCTTCAGGCTGCCATAGTATCCACAGCAGTCTAGAGTCTGAAGAATATCATAATGGCCTGTTCACACCAAGGATGTGAACTATAATGATAACTATAGCTATTACATTTTAATAACCATTCTAATCTTTGAGAATAGGGGAAATCTACAACTATAACAATAATGACAGAAAAACCATATTGTGGGAATTACTTTCAGAACATTTTTTCCCCAGTTGATAAGAAATAAAAACATTGAAAGCCAATCGGAATCCATCCTTCTTTAAAAAGCACAAGCATTTAAAGTGGCAGACAATGCAGTGCGTGCTTAAACACTGACGTAAATGCTAATATAGTTATCGTTCTTGGTGTAAACAGGCCTTAAATTTCCTCCAGTGGCATTTATGAATTATCAGTCAGATCCCTCACGTAATCTGGATTGTAGTATCCCATTTACATTTGCACCTAAATCCATCATTTGGGTTATAACGTAACATAGTGCTATTCACAATGTCGAATTTTAAAAGTAAATCTCTATAGTACAGAAGCAAGGGTAAATACACAAAAGTAACCAAAAGAGAGTCTTTTGTTGTTTATCAAAAGAAATTGGATTTATACTTCACAGTTTGGGCAGCAGGAATATTCCCTCATCCTGAAACTTCTGCCTTGTGCTGA
Source organism: Labeo calbasu (assembly GCA_019740295.1). Classification (NCBI taxonomy): domain Eukaryota; kingdom Metazoa; phylum Chordata; class Actinopteri; order Cypriniformes; family Cyprinidae; genus Labeo; species Labeo calbasu. The sequence continues at coordinate 22,598 of JAHKKF010469851.1, read as the reverse complement.
AGGGGTGACATTGCTTTGACGCTCCCGTCTTCTTTTTCAAGCTGGCTTTGGTGGTCATACATCAACAGAGAACACCATCTGGAAACGTGTCCACTCTGTTTTTGGGCTGAATCCCCTCTGAAACCAATTCTGACTTTGTTTTCTCCCCCTCTAGTCTTCCACCCATCATAGCAACATGCAGCATCCTATCAAGTGCTTCCCAAGTGAAAAAGGCCAAATAAGAAAGCAGGCACCTGGGGGAGAGGAACATCTGTGTGCGCTTGCTCATGCCTGTTTCTCATTCATGCTTTATGCCTTGTCTGGTAAGCCCAGACAGCAGGTGCATCTCTCAGTAAGGCAGCCCTGACAGATAAGCTTTAGCTGCTGAAGCGTACCACCTGATTTTCTCCAAATCAGAAGAAGATGATGTGATGGAATTACAGGACCTCCATTTCACATTCATACTATAACAACATAGACAGCAACAGCAAGAGGACTGCAGCATTGCAATTTTTAACCCAACGTGGGCTTTAAAATTGCAGTTTTGTATGCTACAGTATGTTTTGAATCATTCGTCTACATTAATTCGATCATGATGAAATCCAGTTTTCAGCTTGACATTAGTCCCAGTATTTATTTTACGTTTTTATTATAATATATATCCTATTTTGCTTTTATTTGTACTTCATAATAACTCAATAATCTCAATATTATAATGAACAATCACAATAAAATCAACAATTATTATTATTATTATTAAGTCTTTTTTTTAAATTATTTTTTGTTAAACTCTAAGTTTGAAGTTTTGTGCTCTAAGTTAAAAGTTTTTCCAAATCTTGCAGTCTTAAAATGAGCTTTAATTATTTTATTATTATTTTTTTTTTTGCAAATGCACTCCTGGACAAAATCACTCCACTAACTGTATAATTTTTTCATATCACATAAAACAAAACAAAAACAAAATATAGCAATGTCAAGTTTTTTTTTTTTTTCATATGTGTACATTTTTTTCAGTGCACTAACTCTGAGAGGCCTGTAAGCGTGTTGTCTGAGGTTCTGACTAATTTGCTATTACCAATTAAACCAGATTACATACAATTTTCATATGATGCTACATAGCTAAATACATCTGTTTTCAGCAAAAGAAACTCATGATGGTGTCATTATGGCCATTACTCGGAAGAGCACTAATAATATGTTGTGATGGCCTGGTGTTTGTCATTATGAGATGCCCACTTAGCAATGTGCCATCTGTGGCAGAGGGCAACAGCTAAATGTCAGCCGTATGCATGTCAGTTTGTTTGTGCCTAGAGATGCTGGCATGATATCAGTGCCTTTTGCCATTAAACAACCTCAGTCGCTGACAAGCCAAGAAAATATCCATCACGCCCCTGTCATTGTTCTGTGTCATTTAAGAGCATGAAGTGACAGCTAGCGCGATGCTCTTGACAAACGCAGAGTGATTTACACCATGAATGATAAATGGCTTCAAGTCCATTATGCTTAGAAAAAGAAATGGTCAGTTTGTTTTTGTTTCATTCAAAATATCAAATATACATGGGTCAATATCACCATAGAGTGCCTTTTAACCTCTACAATACTCATTTGGTCTTAATTTCCCATTCGCTTTACGTCATGTAAACACTCAAGAACTACACAGACAAATTAGCTGAGCTCACACACATTTTTTTAGATAATTATGGGCATAAACCATAAGATATGTCCACATATATATTACTATAAAATACATTTTCATTGCACTACTCAGATTCTGAAGGTATAATGCCCTTTCCTAAACAGTGTTATTTGTTTGCTTTCAAATTATAAATACATAAAATATTTTATGGAAACCATGTGTCTTTAAAGAAACTCACTCAATTCGCACGTGTATTTGGAGAAAACTGTGATATTTGGATGCAGTTTTTTGTTTGCATGTTATTGCCACCACACCTAGCTATTGAACACACTGGATTATATAGATATTATTGAATTATTATTTTAAAAAATATTTTAAAATATCAAGATGACAGGGTGGACCAGCACATGACGGGGTGGACACATAAAGCAGAACACACAAAGCATGACAAAATATGACAATGAAACACTGAACTGAACTAAAAATTACATTCTCAATCGCACTGATATATAATGAATGCTATGTCCACCCTGTCATGTGTATGTCCGCCCTATCAAGTACGACACGACAGGGTGGACATTTTGGAAGAACGACAGGGTGGACATTTTGAGCTTCAATTAGCATATTAGCTTACAACAAACTGTGGCTGGCTAAATAGTCTGGTTGTTGAAGAGAATCTGACGTACATATTTTGAAAATACTGTATTCAAATCACTTCCGGTATATTTTATGCAGACAGGGTGGACATTTTAAGCTTAGGAAAAGCAAGTAAGCAAACTCATATGAAGAAAATTTGTCAATTAAAAAGTCACCAACTTATTCACCTCAGCCGTCGAAATTCCTGCCACTGAAGAGACAAAAAATCTGTTGTCCAGATGTCACTAAAGGGGACGGCCTTTTCTTAAAGGGGCGGATTCCCCAATACGACAGGGTGGACAACCATTCAAGGGACATGAACAAACTCTTCTTTTTTATTAGATAGAAAAACATTGTTTTTTATTACCAAATGGTCAGTACACTCAAATTGAATAATCTCTTATTTAACAAAATATTAATAAGAGAACAAAATGTTTACATTTTATGATGTGACTATATTCTACTCTCATTCAAATTTAATGAGCAGTGCATGGGACATAGCAAAATAACATGCATTCTCCTACACAAAACGTTAAAAACCTAGAAATTGTATCTAAAGAGCGTATCTTTACAGTTTTAAATGATCACCTTTTCCCACATTATCATAATTTATTGAAAATATAATTTTGTAAAAATGTTTTGTACTAATGTACATAAAGTTGTATAATTGGAGTAGCCTATGTTTTACAAGAAAATACTAATTTTTTTCTACTTTAAAATTTCACATTTAATTTGAAGTGTTACTTGAGGTTTCTTTGTAATTTACAGTATTATGAAATTTACTAGCAATTTCTGAGTAAAGATTGTTTTTACACACCCCCTTTTTTCGGTTTAGTTCAAAGGTACATGAACTTGGCATTTCAAAAGCTCTGTACCTACAGTATTATATAGTGAGAGCATGGAGGAGCATTTAATGCTTCTGAGCATCAGGACAATGCTTTTTGCATGTGCTTTCTCTTCCATTCACATGCAAGTAGAGAATGACAGTAAATGACATGTTGCCTAGCAACCTGACATTTGATGAGATACTAACAGTTCTCTTATGTGAATCTGGAAGTGGTCAATTTAGATTCTCAGAACATAACTTCAAAAAGAAAAAAAGATGTGAGATATGAGACGATCAGAACAGTAAGTCAGCAGGTCAGGCACAGCAGGTCAGTATTTGCCAAATGGTTTGTCAAAGGCACAATCATTTTTTCAGTGTTAGGGGCAGGACTACGTGTTTGCTGAACAATGACAAAATAGTATGTATGGGATGCTTGTATAGAAACACTGAATTCATTATTTGTGCAATGAGTTATGGTGCCTCGGTGTGGCTACTGCACACTGCACCTATTATAGTATTATTATTATTCATATAAAATTTACCTTTAACTTTTTTTGTTTGTTTGTGTAAAATATATTGTCCATAAATAAGAAACAGACATGAACACATTTAAAGTGCATGTATCCCATTTTAAAAAATGACCTAATATTCCAATCAAAATAAGGTCCCACATGGAGGTATCCATTGAAATCGCTTCATTTCAGTTGTTTGCTTTCCTTTATAAACTCAAATACTTCTTTATACGCAAATGTAAAATAATTTACAGTCTTTTAAATTCAGAATGGTAATCTATCATCTGTTCTTCTTAGGAGGAAGTCTTCAAAAGGGTAACTGACTTTAAATTATAGATGCTTCTTCTAAACTACAGATTTCCATATGTCAAAGATCTTAAATAACTTTTTTTTGTTTAATCCTGTGGGAGAGAACAGGGTTGGGGAACTATAACGCTAGTTGTGATGCTAAAATGTCTGCTTGCATTCACCAATGCTATAATGGAGTTCTTGTTAATGACTTGATTATAAAGGCCGAAGTAGCCCTATACTTCTCTTTTTACGCATCCGCGAGGGTCTGCGTACAGTGTGCATGACAAATTTCATCACCAGCCTGTACTGTAACCATGCCTACTTTGTATGTGCAGGTTGCACATTCGCATTTACTTGGTTTTGCACTGATCAGTTGTTCCACAAGGTGGCAATACTGGCCCCGGCAGTTGTTTCACAGTAACCTAAACAACAACAAAATAGCGGACAATTGCTTGTGGGAGAGGATTATAAGAAAGCCACAACTTTAGTTTAAAAGAGTGCAAAGAGATTTTTATTAGTCATAACTTATGGAGAAAAATACATCAGATTGGACAAATATTTCATTTTTTGGACAAGAAATAAAATACATTTTGAATATATTTTGAAAAGCTGCACATTTGTCTGTGCGCATATGCTAGTGTATGCCAAAAAAAAAAACACCTTTAGTATACTTTGGCCTTAACACTAGAACTGCCAGGGGTCGCTATATAGCTAAAACCACCATGCGGGTAAATTTTATCCACGCACATGAGTAGTGGTTGATGTGACTAAAGAATATTTATTTTACTGTATTATGTCACTGTCTTCATAAAGAAGTGTCCAGAGTCATAAAAAATGATTGTCCAGTCATCAACTATATCTTTGTCCTGTTGTTTCATGTTCAAGGCTTTTTATGCAAGCTACAGTCAGTTTTCATAACAGTCAATACAAGCTAAACAAGCCTGCACTGACAAAGAGAATTAAAAGCAAGTAATTACATATTTGGGTGGTGTAATATTATAATTCATTGTTATTAATCAATATATTAAGACCATTCATGTTATTTAAATAACGAAAATAGCCTATAGACAATAATGTGTAATAATGATGCGATGACAAATTCAAGCACACAGCTTCACCTAATGAATTATTAATTTGTTTTATTATATTTATTATATCATTTATTATATAATTTATCATTTGAATAAGTGAACAATGCCAGTAAACTTCAGGTAATAAAAAAAGGTTGTATTCATTACATAAAACAGATTTTTTTTTCAGGAAATGTGCTGACTAGAATAAATAACAACACAGTAGCGAACAATAAACAATAGAAATGGCAAAACAAAAGTTAAATAAATAATCCAAAGTTTGACCAATATGAGTAACGTTAGGCTAAAAACATCTAATATGAGATCCCTGTCAGATGAGCCTGCAAATGCTGAGCCGACCCAGGACGCATAACTTACCAACAGACTCTCCATCACTCATGGTATTTAATGCTTCTAATACCTCTTCGGCATCAATAAATCGCCTTCTTTTACTCATTTTGACTTTATTTATGAAACTGATAACAGCTAATTCAGTGAGTAAAAGACGCTGCCTAGCAATGTACAATGTTACTTAAGCTGCAAGATAATGACAGCGGGAAAATACAGGCATTATATATATATATGGGTAAATTTGACCCGTGTTGGCGCTTTTAGGTATAAATGCCCCGTTTTTCGATCTGGCATTATCTAAACATAATAACTTTTTAACACCGGGGGATTTTAAATAACACAATTTTAGTACAAATCAATGATTGGGAGACTAGAGTGTTTTATTGAAAATCTGTTATGTACATTTGAATAACAGGTACGGGTAAAAATTTACCCCGTGGCGGTCCTAGTGTTAAAGGATTAGTTATATTTAGGGTAGCCTATTATTTACTCACCCTCCAGGCATCCTAGGTGTATAAGACTTCCTTCCTTCAAATTATTCCGGGGGGGGGGGTCTCCTGTAGCGAACTGAATGTGTTTTTGTAAGAAAAGCATCCATATTTAAAACGTAATTATCACTTTAATCTAGCTTGCGCTAACAGTCATACACAGAAGCAGCTCCGGGCGGATTATGTATGATGTCTGCATTACGCATGCACCACTGAGAGGAGAGAGTAAATAATGGGCTAATTTTTAATTTTTGGGTGAACTAACCCTTTAAAGCCCAAAATATACTTCACATTTTACACATACACAAGGGTCAGCATACAGCACGCGTGATGCGAATTTCGTCGTCAGAATAGTATACATGTACTATATGCGTACCACAGGATTTTTGTACGCGCAGGTAGCATTGACTTGGTTTTGCACTAATTACTTGTTCCACAAGGTGGCAACACTGGCCCTGGGCATTATTTTACAGTAATTGGCAACATATTTTGAAAAAAATCATGTATTGTCCCATATTTCAAAATTTCTTTACCACTGGGTAATCACATCAGTAGCAGTAGTGTTCTGTCACAACCTAATTGAAGGTAACTAGCTCGTCATAGAACAAAATGACCATTTAATCACAATTTGTTATAGATTTACTTGCAGTAAGTGAAGGCGGGATAGTTCTCTCGATCCCAGTTCTCTCAGATGGCATGTGATCAATTTTCCTTGCACCTAAATTGTCAAATACACACCCCGCTGTCAAAATGTCCATCGTTTGGAACATCTCATGTAAATACATTGTCTTTTGTGACTTAAGTGAATGTAAACAAGTGAGTATGAGTCATTCATTCGGTCTTAAAAGGACAGCAACCTAATTTAAATACCTGTCTGTCTCATTAATGTTAATCAAACAACAAAACATGTTAAATATTTAATTTTTATTATTGTATTAGTTTATTTAATTTGTATCTCAATCATATTTGTCTTATGATTTGTAATTTCCTTTTTTCTATTTTTTTTTTAATATTACAAAATATTAAATTATCACATTCTTTGCCCACCCGTCCCATATTTTACACGTGTACAAAAAATAAGCATACTTTGGGCTAAGAAGTCAACTTGAGCACCATTCCATTGTTGAAAAAACCCCAAAAACCACAACTGGCCATCTCTGAATGCAAGGATAATGAATTGTGGGGTAAAAGTGGAATATTGTGAATTGATGGTCTACTAATGTATCTGGAATTGAACTTTTATTGCTCTAATGGAGAGCCAAGTACATTGCTGCCCTGCTCTCATGTCAGAGAGGTGATGATTTCAAGCCAGCTGATTGGAAGACTAAGAGGCAATCAGAGGTCTTTTTCCTTCGATCAGCGGTCATTTCTCCTTGAGCCATGTTGCTCTGCTGGCTGTCACTTTCTGTCTCAGAGGCAACATTAAAGGCCTTTAAAATCAATAACCGCTCAAGGTGGATTTGTAAATCTTGGGTTATAGCCAAAGATATAAAGACCTGTCATTGCAAAAAGAACCTGGCTGTTGCTTTGTTTGTTCAGCAGGAATAATTCTGAAACAGGAACAGAACGGAATGGGCAATTGTACTACAATATCGGCATCACCATTATCGTGAGCAACTCTCCATAAAAATTAGTTAGAAAAACATTTGGGTTTTCAACGCACAATTCACAGCCTTAGTTTGCCGGAGGCAGAACACGCTTTGAGTATATCGTCCCAGCACAGTGCCTGCTAATGTTAGTCCACTTCACCCAGCTGTATTTCCGAAACATAACTAGGATTTGTTCAGGATGTATGCATATTAATTCACAGGGCTTTTTGCCTTCTCAAGTAGAAGCTCTTTTTGTTTGCTTCTGGAGGAGTAAATGAATTTAAATCACTGCCAAAAAGCTAATGTATAAGGCATTGCATAATAAAAGATTAACCATGCTGCTGAGAACGCACTTTACGATGATGTGCTGTGTTTGCATATGTAATACCCAGATGCTACACTGAAAGCTATTCAGAGTAATGCTTCTTCCCAAGTAACTGCATATTAAGGCATCATCTCCAAGTTTCAGTTATGAATCTGTGAAATCATTTTCCATAAACTAGCTACAAATATGAATCATAACCCAAAATGAGAAGCATGCACGCCTATTTATGCACTGTTCACAAAACAAAAAGCGAAAAGTCTCTTCCTTTCTTGCCCACTTGTTCCCTGTGGCTCACTTAACATTTAGAGGTGGAAAGGGAGGTGGAGAGATGGAAGAAAGGAAAAATCCTGCCTTGAGGAGATCGGTGAAAAAAAAAAAGTTGCCAACTAAAGAGTCAGCTTGTTTCTTCACATTTCTCCTTCTGTCACGCATCTCCCCGCCTTTGGATCTACATCCCACATCTGCCTGAAACATCAGTGCGTGTTGGGTAAGGCTGCAGGCAGAGATACGCTGTTCATTAAACAAAGCTATTCCATGCCCACTCACTGGCACTTGTCGTTATGCATCTCCAGATGATCTTTTTTTTTTCTTCTCTGCGGCATTATGAATATGCATGCATTTGGGTCTGTTCCACCTGAGAGGAAGGGAGCGTGTGCACGTCCGTATGTGTGTGTGTGTGATCATGTATGCACTGAAGCATATGTGCGTATCTCTGGAGATCTTGGCTGTTGGAGCTGAATGTCAGTAAAAAGATTTGCGACTGTTTCTTTTTTTATAGTACTTGTGTGTGTGCAAGAACAAAGAGTTTATCTAAAAAAAACGGATAGAATTACATTTCATGTTTTTTTATAGGCACGTTGAATATAAAATGCGTGTACGCAATCAGTATGCGCAAACGCACACTACGTGTAGAATTAATGTTCAGGGAAAAAAAACATGGCACAACGAACCATATGAAAATAGCCTCATAATAGGAAAATGGGTTTTAACAATTGCGATGTCATTTTTGCCACTTAACTAATAAGGTTACTCAGTCCATTGCAATTACCATGCAGCTGAATCACTTTCAATTCAGTGCAAAAAGTATTATAATGATTATAATGAATGATGGAAAACTAGATAACCATTCTTCAGCAAATCCAAATGAAAATCCATTTTTTAAAAAATAAAATAGCCCCACCATTCTTTAAAACAATTCATTATGTTCCACAGGAACATACATAGTTTCTAACAATACATAACATATACAGTTGTGCTCAAAAGTTTACATACCCCTTGCAGAATACGCAAATATATTAATAGTTTTACCAAAATAAAAGGGACTATGAAAACTGCATGCCATTTTTACTTAGTTCTGTCCTGAGTAAGCTATTTCACACAACAGATGTTTATATATAGTCCACAAGACAAAATAATAACTGAATTTATAAAAATGACTATTCAAAAGTTCACATACCCTTCAATCTTAATACAGTGTGTCGTTTCCTAGATGATCCATGACTGTTTTCATGTTTTGTAATGGTTGTTCATGAGTTCCTTGTTTGTCCTGAGCAGTTCAACTGTCTGTTGTTCTTCAGAAAAATCCTCCAGTTCCTGCACATTCTTTGGTTTTCCAGCATCTTCTGCATATTTGAACCCTTTCCAAAAGTGACTGCATGATTTTGAGATCCATCTTTTTACATTGAGAACAACTGAGGAACTCATACATAAAAAACATTTACTGATGCTTAAGAAGGCAACACAATGCATTAAGAGTCGGAGGGGTGTAAACTTTTGAACAGGATGATGATGTGTACATTTTTCTTTCATTTTATTTAAAGATCATATTTTTTTCATTTAGTACACTTCAGAAGGTACATAAATACTTACATGTTTCCCAGAAGACCATGTAAGGATAATTTACTCTTTTCATCCAATTAAAAATGATTACACCCCTTGGCTCTTAATGCAGTGTTGCCGTCTTAAGCATCAGTAAATGTTCTTTACCTTTTGTAACAGGTGTGTATGAGTCTCTCAATTGTCCTCAGTGTGAAAATATGCATCTAAAAATCATACAGTGACTTTTGGAAAGGGTTCAAAATATGAAGAGCTCAGATGCAAAACCAGCTAAATCCAAAATGCATTTTTATCAGACTCATATGTATAGGTTTCCGGTACTTCTGATTGGGCTGAGGCTGGTATTTTAGAGAGTTTGAAGTGAAAGTATTTGATGGACGTATAATATGTGTCAAGAGCATTCACTCAGTATCATTTTCTCATTTATGACCGAGATGGCTTTTAGCTGGTTTTGCATCTGAACTCTTCAAATACAGAAGATGCTGGAAAACCAAATAATGTGCAGAAACTGGGGGATTTTTCTGAAGAATAACAGGTTGTTGAACTGCTCAGGACAAACAAGGGACTCATAAATAACTATCACTAAACATAAAAACAGTCGTTGATCATTGAAGAAACAACACACAGTATTAAGATTCAAGGGTATGTAAACTTTCGAATAGAGTCATTTTTACAAATTCAGTCATTATTTTGTCTTGCGAAGTATATATAAATATCTGTTCTGTGAAACAGCTTAGTCAGGACAGTAGTAAATAAAAAAATAACATGATCCCTCCTATTTTGTTAAAATATTAACATTTTGCATATTCTGCAAGGGTATGTAAACTTATGAGCACAACTGTATATATTTCTGAAAGAAATGGATACTTTTATTTAGAAAAGATGCTTTTGAACTTTTTATTCATTAAAGAGTCTTGGTTTCAACAAAATATTAAGCAGCACTTAACTGTTTTCACAACTTTGCTATAACAGAAATAAATGGCATTTTAAAATATATTAAAATAGAACATATTTATTTTGAGGAATAGTTCACAATATTAGCTTTTACTGCATTTTTGATCAAATAAATGCAGCCTTGGTGATGCAAAAACATTTATTAAAATCTTGTCCAGTCCAAATTTTAAATGGTAGTATATTAATACAATGTAAAGTGAATGTAAGTTACTCTGGATGTGAAGTCCACATACTATTTTCACACTATTCAAATTCATTGATTTTCTTTTTATGAAGTCAAATATAAATTTTTGTCGGCTAAAACCCAGTAACTGCACATTTTTCTAGTTGGAGAGACAAAAAAAGTCCCTTCACTTGTGTGTTTAAGCAGAAGGTCAGCCATCAGTGCAGGATTAACCCAGCTCTGATCTATGACATTTCCTCCGGTCCCTCGAAGGACAAAACTCTCCTGGAGGGCACCTGCCATTGAGAGAGACTGATCCTCTATTCCCCTCTCCTTTAACCTTCTTTGCTCCCCAGCTAAAGTCACACAACACCAAGAACCTTGTCTGGCCATTTTAGCCTGTCCGTGTCATTGGTTGACACCAAGGAAGTCCCTATGTTTTTCCTACTAAAAAGAGAAGAGGAAAAAAAATCCACAGCTACAAACCAATTATTCTGTAACCATGAATTTGGGAGCCTTGAGTTAGCAAGCAATGAAATTAACCACATATTTATATATTTTATAGATAGACAGATATAAATAGCTTGAGTTACCACAAGGCCAAGAAAAAAAAGAGAAATTGTCTTGAGGCAGCATGTAGTGCTCCAAGTGAGGCATTTTACAACATGAATGATACATGATCAAAATGCCAAAGAATCTTTCTTTCCCTCTCTGCATCCATCTGTCAACACAAACCAGCCCTGCAGGCCTCACGGGGAATACAGGTCTCTATTGTAAGTGAGGTATTACGGCTTTGAGTTTGCGTCTTCCCTCGGTAGTTGCCTGCGGCTTTCGTTGAAAAAAACAAAAATAAAAATAGGCAATGCTTTTTGGTCCCATGAGTTTTTTTTTCCTTGTCTTTCTTGTTGTTGTTAACCAGGTGTTTGGCCGTCGTGAAGCACTGCAATAGCTCAGAACAAATCAATGACCTTGCAGTAAGTGCACTCAAGCCAGATAAAGGAACAACTTAACTTTGTAGGGTGTTGAGGAAGAGGTTGCAATGGTGAATTGCACAGCCATCAGAAATGTCCTAAAATGCTAGAAGAATCTACAGGGGGTTAAGGGACTATTACATGCAATTTGCCTTCGAGTCTGGACGTTCGGAAAACCTGTTGTGTGGAATCAAATGCGCTGTTGGAGGGCAACACATCCTTCCTATCTGATTGCAGGCATTTCAGGCAATGCTGGGAAATTGAGGCTGACCAGCATCAGTATGGGGGAGAGAATAACTGTGGAACAAAACAAGAGTGTCCTGCAGTCGATAAACAGCAATTTAAGTAATACTAAGCAAGAATACAATGCTAAAAAAAGGACTTTTCCCCCCTGATATATCAGTTTCAAAATCATTCTGATGGTATACTGACTTCTAATAAGGTGATTGGCTTTAGATTCTTTCCCACGCTCTCCAACAAATTGATAAGTAGGTACAAATTTTTGTGTAAAGGGATGTTTAGGCGTTTCTTTCTTCAGTCGTAAAGAAATTAAGTTTTTTTGAGGAAAAAATTACAAGATTTCTCTCCATATAGTGGACTTCAATAGTGCCCACAAATTTGAACTTCCAAAATGCAGTTTAAATGCGGCTTCAAAGGACTCCAAACAATCCCAGCTGAGGAATAAGGGTGTTATATAGCGAAACGATTGGTCATTTTAAAAATTTATATACTTTTTAACCTCAAATGCTCGTTTTGTCCAGCTCTACCATGTGCATGTGTACTTTGTGTAATCTGGGTCAATACGGAGACAAGATGAGCATTTTGAGGTTAAAAAATATATACATTTTAATTTTTTTAGAATATGACCAATTGATTTGCTAGATAAAACACCTACTCCTTGGCTGGGAACGTTTTTGAGCCATTTGAAACTGCATTGTGGATGTTCAAACTTGCGGGCGCCAAAGTCCACTACTGTACATGGAGATAATTCCTGAAAAGTTTTCCTCAAAAAACATAATTTCTTTATGACTGAAGAAAGGCATGAACATCTTGGATGACAACAGGGTGAGTATATTATCTGTAAATTTTTGTTGTGGAAGTGAACTTCTCCTTTAACGTTCCCCCTGGAAACAAAGATGTCATGATGCTAAACCACCTCATGAAAGAAGAAAGCTGTCGTGTTTACAGCTTTGACAATAAGCGCTTATCAGGATCAACTGGATTTTTAAAAGTATGTTAGTAAGTAAGTAAAGTTTACGGCATAAACTCTTTAAAATACGTCCAAGAGTTTTACACACAGGTCTGTTATTGTGGGGACATTTCCAATCCCCTAAACATGACGCAGCACAAAACTAAACATGATTGGTTGCTTTACGTGTCAGTAATTTGGCTTCTGGAGGAATCCTTGGCCATTCAAAGCAGCCAAGGTTCACAGACCTTCTGTTGTCAGTCTGAAGGTCTGGCTACGGGAGACTAACGGCAAGTATATTTACATCACTGAACTCCACTCATTTAACTATAGGAGGCTCCAAAGTCGCAAAAATGCACAAAACTACATACAGTTGCTTCAAAGAGTCTACAAAATTTGCAGTCACTTGCATCAGATTTCTCCCATGTCCCAGCACAGTCAATGTTTCAGGACCTTGGAGAGCTCAATTTCATTGTAACTATGAGGAAAAATAAATAAATATAAATAAAAAAAATACAAAAATTAGGCATCATGCAGAAAATATTTTTCTACCCATCAGTGCAGTTGTAGAAAAATAGCAAAATATGGCTATAATAAATAATTACGATTAATCATGATCACCAACAAGTGTTTACAAATCAATGAAATATGAAGCAAGATCCTTTTAAAATTTCCAGTTTGAAAAACTGATTATTATATAAAGCTTTTTTTTTTTTTAAATACTACAAATAACTATTAGAACACAATATTTTGAGTCTAAGGAAACATTCTGAGTAACTATTAGAAGTGAATGTTAATATATCATATGAGATTTTTAAGTATGAGATCTAAATATGCTTTTTCACAGTTGATACTTAGGGTAAGCTGTTTCACAATTATTTTTCAGTTCATATTGCTGATCTTTGTGGCTTTCTCAATGCTTAAGTGCTCTTATGTACCTTGTAAACTGATTGCGAGTTCAAATTTACTAGGAAGCATAAAGGCTACTCCTGCCAAAACAAAAGCATAATGGTCATAATTTTGCAAAAGGCTACTCAAACCCTGTGCATAAAAGCAGGCTAAAAACATAAAGGGAATCATTTGTATACTGAGTTGTGCTTTGCTTACTCAGAGGAAGGCGGCTATCTCCGTGGAAACTCAAACAGCCGTGCTGCATTAAAGATCCCCACTGCGCTTCGGGCTGCTCTCCTTCCCGCCACAAAATGGCTGCCTGGTGAGCCTGTTCGGCACAAACATCAATTAGAGAAAGGTTAGCTTGCACGACTGCTGGCTCGCACCAAAGACAAGGACAAAAACATAGAGGGGGTGGATTCGTTTTGGCCTTTTTCTTTCTCGCCTTCTTTGAATTTTGTATTTGTGGCTTTATATCAAAAGGTCACTTCGTGCTCTGCTGTATCTTTTGGACTGGTGCCAGCTGTGCTCCATGGGCGGCCCAGCTGAGCGTTGGGAGTGAAAGACTCAGCTTTGATGATGGGAATTAAATTTAGAGCAGCGTGTATGCACATGCACAATTACATCATCACAGGCATTACTACCTCTGGAAAAGTGTTTTTCACATTTCTCATTGTAACTTTTGTTGTGACTCAGGGAAAGAAATAGGGCCTACAGGTCAATTCAGTTCAACAGGTTTATTTTCAAAAATGCCCATGTTGTGACTAAAATGACAAAAACAAGTTTAGCAATAGAATATTTGTGAATTTCATTATAGCTTAATTTACATACATCAGTTTTCAAACCTTTTGATTCAAAGGAGATCCCTAAATATGACGATGCCTTATATCTTCCTAAAAATTGGCACCTACAGTATACATTTCCATGTGAAAAGACATTATAAATATATAACGTATATGAAAAGAATATATAAATATATGTGCATAATATTACTAGGGTTTTTTTCATATTAAATCAACATTGATCTCTTTTCTACAGAGCTGTTAGATGTATAAACCTAAGGATAAACATGAACTTATAGCTGTCAACAAAATAAACATATTAAATATTGAAATAAATATTTAAATTAGGGCTGTCAGTCAATTAAAATGTTTAATCTAATTAATTACATGACGTGTCGATTAATTAATCTAATCTAATCGCACATTAATCACAAAATAAATTTGACTGTGAAAATACCCACAAAAGATTATTTAAAGCTATTTTTGTATTAACGTAGCAAGTAGACATTACAAATTGTAGCTTTAGAAAGAAATATTGTATTTGATTCAGCATAAAATTTATTTCACATTAACATTTAGGCTGCAACGGCCTAACTTAAACTATGGAATATGAAAGAAGATCATTTGAAAAACAATCTCAGTATTTTTTTCTTCATATAATAAAAGTCATTGTAACCAAAACAGCTCACCAACAGGCTTCAAAATAATTAATGTTCTACAAAAGAAAAGTTTAAAATGACATGAGGATATGTAAATGATGACAGAATTTAATTTTTTTGGGGGGGTGAACTATCCCTTTCATTTTTTTATTATTATATTTTCTTAATGAAATAATACTCTAAATAAGAAATCAGATCTGCCAGAAGGTGGCAGTAAATTTCTTTATGAGTCATTCACGGTTCGTTCAAAACGCTGATTTATTCAGAAACTAAACACTGCTGTGTTGCTTGGAGACGCGCGACAATTCTGCTGTGGCTTCAAAGGTAATATGTTCTCAGCAAAATTAATCAAAAACACATAATATAATGTTTAAAATATAACACAATATCAGCTTCTTATTTACTTAACTGTTGTATGAAGTCGCATTTAAGCTCGTGATAGATCGGGATAAAAATAGCACTCGTGTCATATTGCTCTTGCTGCCTGTGTGATAGGTGATATATGTGACCCTGGACTACAAAACCAGTCATAAGTGTCAATTTTGGGATTTATACAGCTGAATAAATAAGCTTTCTAATGACGTATGGTTTGTTAGGATAGGACAATATTTGGCCGAGATGCAACTATTTGAAAATCTGGAATCTGAGGGTGCAAAATCGCCTTTAAAGTTATCCAAATGAAGTTATTAGCAATACATATTACTAATCAAAAATTAAGTTTTTTTTTTAAAAAATTAAGTATTTTGACCCATACAATGTATTTTTGGCTATTGCTACAAATACACCCCTGCTACTTAAAACTGGTTTCGTGATCCAGGGTCAGAGACAAAACTGTTCAAAAACTTTACCTCACTAATATCTTTAATATTAGATAATGAACACTACAATGAGCACTTTTTTAATCTAAGAAATCTGAAGACACTTAAAATTGATCAAAAGTGAAAGTAAACATTTGTAATGTTACAAAAGATTTCCAGAACAAATGCTGAGATTCTGAAAAATATATCACAGTTTCCACAAAAATATTAAACAGCCAAACTGTTTTCAGTATTCATAATAATAAGAAATGTTTTCTGAGCGCCAAATCAGCATATTACAATGATTTCTGAAGGAACATGGGACATTGAAGGCTGCTGAAAATTCAGCTGTGCCATCATATGAACAAATTCACTCATAAACATTATTAGTACTAATACAGCATAAATCAGTAAATGCTCACAGTGACCACCAACAACCTATCACTTAATAACTACATAAAGGATCTAAGGTTGTACACAGACTATCCATCAGGTGAACACATTTATCAAAACAGGAAACAGGAAGCTGTCCAAGATACAATGCCCCCATGTGGCTGCTTAATGTTCTAAGAAATGCACTACAGTTGTGCATGTCATGGAGCATGTAAATTCACATTCCATTTTACTGTGCCTAATCAGATTTAGCCTTCCTGTTACTCCCCAGGACGGCATAACATTTTTAATTGGCCTCTCTCTCTGTGTGTATGTGCAGGTACATTTATGAGGTATTGTCACAAGAAGGCATCAGATGAAGGCAAGAACAACCCTGCTGGAGGAGAGATCTAAGATAAAAAGGCTAAAAGTAAGAGAAGAAAAAAGTTAAAGAGGATGAACAGGGTCATCAACTAAAGCAGAGAAACGAAGAGAAGGGAGACAGTAGGTGGACCCCATGGGGGACGTCAGGCCGACAGAGACGGTCACACTGCCTTGTGGGGGGACAGGGAAGGACGAGAGGACACGTGTCTCGGAGAGGACGGAAGCAGCCATGCGACTCTACAACCAGACGGGGTCACCTGTCAGAGCAAGGCCTGCTGGGAACGGGGCAGGAGAGGTGGCCGACAGGTGTCCAGACACAAGGTGAGGTGGGAGAGGAAGACAAAAAAAGAGAAATAAAGAGATAGTGAGAGAGAGAGAAAAAAAAACACAATACACAAATACACTAAAACGACGAGTCTCATATTATTTTCCCTTTCAGTTCAAAGTATTTTATCTTGTCAGGAAATAATGCCGTATCGCAATACAAGCCATGTTTCCTGTCAGATTACGCTGCTGCCTGAAGGTGTTTGTTTTATATACATTTGTTTCATAAATATAATTTACATCACATAATGCTGCAACTGTCAACTCAATACACTGGTAACATTTCATTCTCAGGCACAGCAACAGCATACAACCCTAAAAATGTCTAAATACGCATCTATATTATATAACAAAAGATCAAGTGGATTTTATTTTAAAAAAATGCTAGCATACACACTTTTCGAGCTAAAGATTTAACAAAAGAAGCTTGTATTAAAAGATAAAATAATAGATAATTTTTTTTTTAAATATAAAATGACCTAGTCTGCATTTATTTGATTAAAAATACTATTGTAATACTATTTTAATAATTTTAAAATAACTTTTTTCTATTTACATTTTACTCTACACTTTATTCTACTTATACATTTGCAAGTATTACAAAATTTTCAAAAACATTAAAAACATTTTTTTCAAAAACATTTTTTAAAAAAGTTTCAATACACTTTTTTTTTACCAAGATTCTATATGAAGAAAGGGGATCAGAATAAAAAATAAATAAATAAATAAAATAAATAAAATCTATTTACATTTTTTTAAACGTAATTTATAAGTGATGGCAAAGCTAGTGTTTCATTTTTAAAGTGAATTTAATTATTTGTGCAAGTAGATTACATACAAAGCCAATGCAAAGCCACTTGCGACGCAATTACAGCAGAATGTACATTGTCGCGCAAGCCAAACATTGAAGATCTTATTAGCATGTCCAGTTTGACCAACGCAATCTTAAGACCAATTCGGACATATTTTACCAGGTGGCTAATTTGTACGAATTTATACGATCTCACTTGTATGATTTTATACGATTTGTCTAGAGGTAGGTCATTCATACGAATTGTGGAACTCGTACAATACGTACGATTTAGCAAAAAACGAGTGAGGTCGTATAAATTTGCATGAATTAGCCACCTCGTAAAATATGTACCAATTGCCATGAGATCAGGTTGGTTTTACACATCCGGTTGTATCAGAAAATGGAGGAGAGCATTACGCAATGATCTGGTCATCCGAAATGTTTGCACGTTAAAAAATAAACACAACCTTACATTGTGTCAATCACATTTACACACTGCCTTTGATACTTTCGTCCGCATAAAAAATTCGGATCAGGTTCGATTTTCTGTCTTTTTCGCATCCGTAGCAAGCACTTTCAGAAGTGTTTTGACAATTCTGAGCCACCGTGACGTTCTGTGCATGACGAACTTTGGAGAATCTGTAAAAGCACGAATATGAAAATTTCAGACTTAGTGTGCAAGGACCTTTAGTCTTCATTGTCACATGATCCTTCAGAAATCATTCTAATATGCTGATTTGCTGCTCAAGAAACATTTCTAGTATTATCAATCATGATACATTTTTTTGGGATTCTTTGATGAATAGAAAGTTCAAAAGAACAGCATTTATTTGAAACAGAATCTTTTAGTAACATTATAGATAGCATTACTGTCACTTTTGATCAATTTTATGCATCCTTCCCGAGAAAAAAAAAAAAGTGTCTAAGTGGATTTCGGTGCCAGATAACCAGTGGTGTGTTAGTGCTGTCTGTACCATGACAGCCACTTCTCAGTTAATTGGATTAGATGGGCGATCATGTGATCATTATGAATTTATTCCCTATCACTTCTCTTCCATCATGATCCTTTGATCTCCAGTGGTATAGTAGGGGGGACCACATTAATATTCTCATATGGTATTCTGATAGTCATCATTTGATTTCATAGGCTGTTGAATGTCACAAATTTTTTTTTAGTTAAAAAGTCTTGATGTTCATTCTGTTAGGAGATCACGCAGATGGATTCAACGGAAGTTTCATAAGCATAGAGCCCCACTGCAATAAGCTCAGCTGTAATGTCATTGACCAGTACAGAGGTGATAAGAGCACTTATCCCATCAGCCAGTCTTATCTGCATGAAGATAACTGGTGAAAATGTTGCAGTCATTATCAACAGCAAAACAAAGTTAACCAAAGCCTATCCCAAACTCATATATAATCACCTTTGGAGTATCTGGAAATATTATGTTTTCTTTTCATGTTGTTCCTTATCTCTTTTTAACAAGATTAAAGCCTGGCACAGCACAACGAAGAGATAAAATTCATGAGAACATCCTCTAGGTTCTTTCATTCACTACGAGGCTTTTCTTCTTCTCAATATCGGTCTGTCTGGTTTTTCCTTATTTGCATGCATCAACAATTTCGGTACCGATTTTTAACAACCTGTTCTGCTAAAATGAAAATGTAGTTGAGAAAAGTTTACTTTTGTGTTCTATCAACAACTGTCTTAATAATCCTCAGTAACACTGCTGTTTACCCAATTTAAGTTTGTTTGTTCACTGAATGCAAAATGTCTCCCTCAGTCAATAAATTCTCGTCAAGACAATCAAATGTTTCTTGTTCAACAAATTATCAGCCGGGAGCTCAAATTATTTCATTATTGTTTCCATTTCTCATAACTCTGTGAACTCTGAAGAATTCAAACTTATTAAAAAGCCTATTATGAGGTTGTTTTTAAACAGTACAACAAATTTATCACATATACATATTGGCAAAAATATCATGTACAGTAGTTTTAATCAACATACATACTTATTTGACATCATTTCAACTTTTGGTGGTGAATACATACATCTCATTTGGAAGTTCTCATACAACCTGAATGTTAGATTTAGGGATGGACCATCTTTTTCTACAAATTCTATGTTTCAGCACAACTTACGTTGTACAAATTCGTATGAATTTACCATTCATTTACCAAAACATAAAATAGTTTTGAAAGTTTTCTTATGGAATCAGGTTGGTTTTAACCCAGAGACCATAAAAAAACAAAAACAAAACAAAACACATTACCACACAGCAAGTTACTAACAGTAATAACAAAAAGACAAAGCAAATAAAGTCAGTAAACAGCAAAACAATACTCCTACAGTACAACCATAACCATATAACTTATTTATGCTGCAAAGCATGCTGGGAGCTTATAAACCTTTTACAAATCAAGAATATTGTTCAATATGAAACTTAGTTCAGACAAGTGTGTTAGGCTATTGTTAGGGTACTGTCAGTCAAACATGTATTTTTATGTAGAAGTAAATGTTCATTTTCTCCCTCCATCTGCATAATGTTTTTAGTTAGCATCCTTGCATTAAGAAGTATAGAAGTCCCATCATATGTATGTCTATGTATTGGTTAAACAGGAAAAGTATAATTTCATCACAACTTTAAACATATATCCATCAATTTCACCTAGAAAAAGTTCCCGTCACAAAGGAAAGATAGAGAAAAGCTCGAGGCACATCTCATTGTATGCGCTCAGCAGATGCTATTCCCTCGCTGCAGGGAGACGCTCCATTTTACACCTTTCATTACCACACAAAAGACTGTGACAGGTTCCTCCTCACCTCCAGCTGCTGAAAGGAAATCTCCATTATTGCCTTCCAAATTACCCTGCTGCTTCACAGATAAAGGCAAAACATATTTGCCTCTTTGTGCCCAATAAACCTGTCAATCTGCCAAGCTGTGATACTATAGGCCTGACTGCCGTGAGTTATGCCTTTAATACAATACATGTACACGAAGAGAGCGGTATATGTTCGTGCCAGACGCGTGTGCGGGAAGCCCAGAGACTGTCGGTCTAGTCGTACTGCTTTGTTATCTCTTAGTGTAATACACTCTCAGTTCTGTCATTCGCTGGCAATGCTGTGTGCTGTTCGTTGAATAGGCTTGATTAGTGTTTCGTTGTATTTAGTGGGAAATTGAAATTCTACCTGTAATTTCTCTGCTTCTGCAGTGTTTGAGGAACAATCATTTGCAGACAATGGGAAATGGCAATGGGAAAATGATTTTTACACATACAAGCACATTGAGTTATTTTCTTTTGTCTGGAACGTAACTCTTTAAGCATTAGGATGCTTGAAGTGATTGGTTTTTGCTAACAGGACTGAATTATGAGTATCTCAGTAGTGTGAGGCAACAAGGAGCAACGCTAGGTTTTTTTTTAGGAGGTCTGAGCTTGTGCCTAAAAGTGTAGTGCACCAAAAACGAATATTCTGCCATCTTTACAGTGCCTTGCGAAAGTATTCATACCCCTGTAGCGATTTAGCTCAAATAGGAAAATGTATATAAATAATTACAATTAATTATGATTAATTACAATTATTTATATCAGCTGCCAGTACTAACTGTAGCAGGATTAATTTTCCATCAACTAATCTGTTCGTCTAGCGAACGTTCATTACAATTTCATATCAACAAGAAATGATATTTTCTTGGCCACAGCAAATAAATTTCTTAAAGTACTACTGCATTAGAGCATGTAGCTTCAATCGGAGTCGTAGAGGGACATTAATTTTGCAAGGCAGAATAACAAAGGAATAACACATAACTAGTCTAAACAAACATTTGAAATCACTCATACATTGGGGAAGGGTCAGTGAAAGCAGTTAGAGAGACAAGAAAATGAAGCTATGAAAGGAGTCAGTTAACCACCTGAGTGAAACCATCAGTGCTGTCTACAGCTTATACTAAACCTCTGTTTTGTTTAGATGTACAATGCTTGCATTGCCTTGGTCGTTGAACAAGTGTCCGAATGCAGTCTCGGGTGAAAGTCTCGATGGTTTGGAGCAGTGGTGGTTTTGGGATTGCGATCACGTTCTTCCGGATCCGAAGAGTGATGAACTCCAAAGATGTTCTGACTCGATGGTGACTGGGAGTTCTTTCCAAGTGAAAAGTGAAGAAGAACCAAGAGCTGAGAGGGACCCAGCTGAAATCCTATGATCTTTGGGGAATGGAAAGACAAGGCTGCAAGGCCTGGTGCAACTTAGAGAAGTCCACATCCTCTTAGGTTCTAAAAGAACTCATGTGAGACGAGTGAAGAAAACTAAAAAAAAACGCCGAAGAGAGAAATGTCTGTTCGAGGACATTTCCATGAAGATGAATTCCAGGGTTGAGTGAAAATGTCGAGCCACAGCTCTATATGTTGGGGCCTGTCGGGCCCACCAGACACGCCCCGTGCCGGCTCAGGCTCCCCGTGGGTTCCTCCACACGGGCAGCAATCGGAAGATTTTGCAGAAGAGAAAGAGAAGAAGCTTGTGGGATGAATTTAAGGTCTCTGGAGGCTGCACCTCCAGGAGGTCCAAGAACCAATGGTAACTTTCACCTTTGGACGGAAAGTTTACGACTCTTTGTCTCTGAGCATGGTATTTTGCACATGTAATTTGATTGGGTGTTGATGCAAAACTACTAAGGATTTTTAAAACACTAATATGTTGCAAAGGTATCAACATATAATATACACCATCATTTAGATCATCAAAATACAAATTCAAAGAGACCAAACATGGCATAGGTAAGTTATACT
>JAHKKF010469845.1:0-15611 GCA_019740295.1 Labeo calbasu | reverse complement strand
GTTCGCGCTGCGGCGCCGATTGAACTTTGATCCGACTGGATAAACAGTCCGAGTGGCGCGCTTTAAATGACTAGCACGCTTTCGTTCCGCCTTTGCCGCATAAACATAATGTGAGTCTGAACTGAGTAAAACCTTAACACAAAAACCATAGTTGAGCTCAAGTACAATTGCTCTCATTCTAAATAATGTTGGAGACTCCTAATTTAGCACCTTCCTGACCCGTAAGACTTAAGTTTCTAAAGTATTCTTTTGCTCTGAGTCAACGATTTCCTCAGAATACCACATTGTTCTGAAAAACGATCCTAATTTGAAATCCGAGCTGGAAACTCATTTTAAATGCACTACATTAAGCATTATTACTCTGAGCGCCTGATTAAAATGTGAGTTTCAAAACAAGGTGACTGAGGTATGGAATGTGAGCTGTTAATGAGGCTTCACAGAACAGCACGCTATCTGAGTATACAAGGGCTGGGTTTTTGACTTCCTTCCCAAACTCACTGAGAACTGTTTTCCTTCCCTTCTTAGTCTTAGTGTTCATGCATACACTAACAGGAAGCAGAACTCAATTTAAGAACTTAGGGCTATTCAAACAAAAGAAGTGTGAAAATCTGTTCGCATTCTTTGGATCAGCTCACACAATGATTTGGTTTGCGCAACAACTTCACCAGAAAACCCTCTATATGTCCTCCAAAAAGTCAGCTGAAACAAGTCTGCTGGGATGTGCCAAAATCAAAGGATGAGATGTTGTTTCTCAAGGCTTTCAGGGGGTTGAAATTTTGCCAACAAAGACACAGGACACTCAAGATGTCACAAAGGGAAGGACACACAAACAAGACTGAATTAAAAAGCAAAGTAATGCAGCAGTTTGGTCAACATGAAACACAATAGACTTAGTTTACTTTCTCTGCACACTCCTTTTCTTTTCTTCACCCTGTCCACAAAATGGCAGACTAGAACACTAATCGGTATTGATAACCAATACCACCTACCTTGAGCGCTTTGTCCTTAAGTTTGTTTGCATGTCAAATTCCATTGATTTAATACCTTCTCCACCTGTGTAACCATTAGCTGTAAAGTCAACAGGCAACATTAGCACAGGTGGGAAAGATTCTGCAACAATTTAGTGTCAGTTTACCTAACAAATCAAGCACTTGGGACATTTTTGACATAGATGATGAAGCTATAGATTAAAAAAAACAAAACAAAACATGCATAATGTAAAAAAAAAAAAAAATTAAAGTGCAAATAAAACAAAGATTATTGAGGTACATTTTTACAAAAACAAAAAATCAGTATTACTTGCCAATTAAGAAATTTACTAGCAATTTCTGAGTGAAAATTTCGTTTCTAGACCAATTTTTGTCAGTGCAGCAAAAATAATTTTTCGAAGCTGTAAATAAAATAAAGATTAAGTATATTTTACAAAAAAAAAGAAGATATTTTAGTCTTTCTACTTCAAATTTTGTGTTGCTTACCGTTTATTTGTAATTATTAGTGATAAGTGAATTTTTCCCTAGTTGTTTTTTACACCAATTTTTCTATCTGGTCAATTACATGATGCTTGTTTTCCAAATCTATATATATTTTTAGGGCCCTATAAAATCTGTTATTTTTCCCAAATTCCAATTTATTTTATTTTTTTCCAAATTCCTTTTTTTTTTTTTCTTCGTTTTCATGTTTCTGGATTTCATGTTTTTCCACTTTCATTTTTCTAGACTCTGTTTTAATAGTTAAATATAAAACATATTAATCAAAGCACATCTAATTAATCTAAATCATGAAATGTACACAATTTAACAGCAATTTATGAAATGTTTATCAAAAATTTAATTTTAAGGCCATATAAAATACGTTTTGTTTAATGCAAATTTTATTTTTTTTATTTTTACCAAATTTTGTGCTTTCCATTAATTTTCTGGAAGTAGGAAATTATATCATAGAGACCCTCATGAATGTTTGTCAAATTCAATAGGTTTAAAAAACAATGTAATTTTTATGACAAGGTCAGAAGGTTAGTTCAGGTTGTAAAATGTCCCCCAAAAATGTAGTGATATTTATGAATTATTAATTCATAATATTTGAAAAAATACCTTAAAAAGTTTAGTTTATTTTTTAAGATATTAATTTATATTTAAATATTTTATTTATTTATTTTTTTTAAAGAATTTTCTTTTGTTGACACTTAATGTCATTGACACATATCACATTATCTCAAATGGTGGTAACAAGGCACATAATTTAGTCAAGTCTCTCTAGATTCACCCACCAAAGCCTATTCCTGTCAGAAGTTAACCCAGTTCAACAGGAAATCCTTATAAGGCTGCTGAATAATCATTACAAGTTCTACAATAAAACTTCCCTGTCATGCAAAACCATGGACTCGTGCTCTCATGGGGTAGCATGCGGTCATATTCACAACAGAAATAAAATTCCAGCAAAACCACCTTCATGTATCTGCAGGACCATAAGGACCCCACACCCTCCACGTCCTTGTGATTACCTCATACATCAACAGCTAAGGAGAACGCAGCCGAGGCCTCATCAACATCACAGCACATGGACCGCGTCCCTGCCCGGTAGCCCTCGTTAAAAACTTCCACAGCAACTAACAATTACAAAGACAGCATGGAAGATCATTGCACATAAAATGCCCTCTTTGTTCCAATGCCCAGACAGAGGGGGCTCTCAGAGCAGTATGAACAGATGGATTTGATTCTGTAAGGAAACTAGAGGACGTTCTGAACCGATCACATGAATGATGCACCGGAAAAGAATATGGTCAGTGCATGTGCTGGTGATCTGGTGTTATTGCATTGCATTGCATTGGAAGTGACAATACTGACTGTGGCCATGCAAATACAATAATGGGAAATTAAATATGTGAATTCAATGACATGCTATGAATTCAATCAAGATAAATGGGTCAATGACAAACATAACTGAGCTTGACACAGAGCCATGGAGGTCTGCAGTGGTCTTCACTATGATTTCATTTACCATTTTAAAATTTCTATAAGTTTTTTTGGCACATATTTTTAATTAATTTAAAATATTTTGATAATACATTTTTCTAAAAAATACAGATAAAAAGATGCCAAATTACCGTATAATGCTTTCTTTTCAATAAAATGTTGCGTTTTAATAAGGCTTTTTTTAAATTATTAGACCAGGACAGTTGTATCACCCTGACATTTTTTTATTTTATGCCCCCACCCAAATTATTAAAATGTTTTAAATGAGTTCAGAAAATAAAAATACGTGCATCATCGAAGTAGTAACTTTATGTAGGAGTTGCATTTTTAATGCATTCTTATTTTACATATTAAAATATATACTGTGCTTTCAAACGATTAATCGTGATTAATCGCATACAAAATAAAAGTTTGAGTTTGCCTAATATATGTGTGTGTACTGTAATTATTATGTATATATAAATATAAACACATTCATGTACATATTTAAGAAATATTTAGAAGTATATGTATTTATTATTTTTTTTATATAATTTATATTATATATAAACACAAATATTTTGTACATAACATATTTCTCTTAAATATATACCTTAAATTGTGTGTTACTTAATACTTAATTACACACATTACACACACATATGTGAGGCAAACTCAAACTTTTATTTTGTATGCGATTAATCGCGATTAATCGTTTGACAGCCCTAAAATCAAACTATTTTTAAGGTAAAAAGGCATTTTACAACCTGAACTATCTCTGGGTTATTATAATTAACTAAAACTTACACCATAGAAACTGAAATAATTAAAAAAAAAATATTACTTACTCCAATCGTATTTTCTCCCTCAACTTCAAAAATCATTTAAAAATCATCCTACATCACTGCAGAAGTTTCGACCCAGTCTTTGCAAAGTGAACATGCAAAGAAGATTAAACACCCTTAACAAAGAAGGTAAAACAGCGATACAGGGCGATTTTAAAGTTGAGGGAGAACATGAGATGGGAGTTTTTCGACATACCCTAACTGTCATGAACTGGAACAAAAACAGTTCAGGCAGAGTAAGACAAGACGAGCGTTTGACATTACAAAGTATATAAATTGTATTATTTTTATGAAAATAACCAATCGTTATGCTAGAAGACCTTCTTCCTTGGCTGGGATCATTTACAACCACATTTGGGATTGTTTGAAGCAGCATTTAAACTGCATTTTGGAAGTTCAAAATCGGGGGACCATATCAGTCCATTATATGGAGCAAATGCTGAAATGTTTTCCTCAAAAAACATAATTTTTTTACGACTGAAGAAGGAAAGACACGGACATCTTGGATGACAAGGAGGTGAGTACATTATATGTGAATTATTGTTTTACAAGTGGACTTCTCCTTTAAATTGACAAAATAAAACATGCTCATCATTTAAGATGTCACCGTATGTATGAATCTCATTTTTAATGGAAAATTCATAGATCTGGAAAATTTTTCCGATCACTTTTTTAGGTCACCGACCCAATTCTTGCTGGAAGAAAACTACTTGCTTTGAAGCTGAACATCATACTTGCTACATTGTCATATTCACCAACATCGAATGTTACCAAAACCACTGGAAGGCAAGCCTACAACCTTTAGCCAAAAATAGTGGAAGGAGGAGGAGACCAGAGGCAGTTTTGTTGAATGGATGTCAATGGAGGAGAGGCTCCACTACGCTGAATAAACAGCTTTTGTGAGGAAACAGCTTATCATTTAATGAATCGACAGCCTGTCGGCTAATCTTCAAGTTGTTTGCCATTAAACAATAGTTTTGGATTTAAATATTTTTGTTTATGGCACTTCTCATTCATTCCTATGGTATCCGTAAATGGTGAGTGTCGCACAACTCTGACTGAAATTCAATGACGTCAAGGCTGTAATGTGATTGGTTATAAAGGTACACATTATCCAAGTTGACAGTAATACAAGACCCTTGTATCTCCCAATAATAATGTTACTAACATGGTGTTCTGATGAAGCTGGTTGACCAGTTGAAGCAAGCTAGTTAGGAACTCTAATAAAGCAGAATCCAAAACACAGCATATGCCTGTGATCAACCATCCTGCTCTTTTCAACAAAGTAAATACACTCATAACAAGGAACAGCACTTTCCCAGGGCTGAAGGTTACTACATTACATTGTTTAATGGAGAGCAGCCCAGTTACACAGCCTCTGATTATCACATCTTCCAGGATGGAAGACATTCACAGCAAAATGCTTCTCGGCGGTCACGGCTTGCACTCCGTGCTGCCTCAGCTCGCAATAGTCTAATAGTCATTTCCTGATGGACCTCCTTCAAAAGAATCTTTTAATATGATTGTCAGATTTCAGCCTGCAGTTATGTAGACTAAGTGAGATTAAAATGAAGTACAAAGACGGGCTGAAAGTATGCGTGCATTCTGGATCACTATTGACATGCTTTGGTTTCTTCAATGCTCTACACAAAGTAGCCAAACGTAAGTATCTTTTCGAGAGGAAAGCCAACAAAAAAGTATTAGCCTAAATCACATTCTGGCTGATCTATTCAGCATGCACCAATGAAATAACATAGGCTAGCCTATATTTTTGTGACGCATTACCTGCTTGATGGAGGAGCTGAGCCTGCATTGCTTTCACCTTGGTCTAATTTGTCCGGTCAGGGTGACACTCGCTGACTGTATTTCCATAACATAGATCTCTCTCAATCTACAGCAGCGAGGCTATCACAAACACTCTGTCCTTACGTGACCCTGGATTAGCCTGCATGTCGTTTGCTTATAGCGACCGCAGTGAATGGCCTGTCAACTAAATGTACACTTGAAATGACCCTATGCAATCAATTTGCACGCTGCAGAAAAAAAAACTGCTGATTTTACAAAGCCTCAAATCTCATTCTCTCTTCAAATTACATACACGTTGGATTTATGATACATGCATGAAAAGACATCAGCTAAAATGATTCATCTGCCCAGACCAAAATGCTATATTGCAGATATATAATTAATACAATTTAATGATGACAAATTATATATAGATTTAATATATACAATTACATAATTATTTAATTGCATATAATTTATAATATAATTTATATACATGTTAACAATCACAAAACCTTATAAAAGGGATAGTTTCCCCAAAAATAAAAATTCTGTCATTAATAAACCCATAAGACCTTCGTTCATCTTCGGAACAAAAATTAAGATTTTTTTTATGAAATCCTGACATGTTTAAGACCCAGAAAGGTAGTAAGGACATCATTAAAACAGTCCATGTGACATCAGTGATTTAATCGTAATTTCATGAAGCTATGAGAATAATTTTTGTGTGCAAAGAAAACTCTATGATTGTTCCCAAAAGTACCATGGAATTGCTGAATAAAGTTGTTATTATGGTTGAACCACTGATGTGACATGGACTATTTTAACAATGTCCTTACTACCTTTCTGGGCCATAAAACATTTCAGCTGCATTGCTGTCTATGCAAGGTCAGAAAGCTCTTGAATTTCATCAAAAATATCTTAATTTGTGTTCCGAAGATGACAGAAGGTCTTGGAACATCATGAGAGTAAGACAGAATTGTAATTTTTGGGTGAACTATCCCTTTAAATATTACTTCTACATAGATTACTACATAGACATAGTCTGCCGTCTACTCTAGTAACTGTTAATTCCATATCCATTTATGTTTCTTATTACTTAAGTCAGCATTTCTCCTGTCTGACCTGCAGAAAGCCAACATTAGCAGCTAGTCTGTCAAAGCGTACTATCATGACCCATGACCTAACCCTGCCATTTTGCAAGCGCTTTATTTATGCTTGCTGCATCCATTTTTCCATCCTTCCCACTGGGTTACAAACTATATGATTATAGTCATTCTGTTTAACATACCACTTCCTCTTGCAGTGTTTTTCTAAAGGGCAGGCGGAGAGTTTCTCCTATTTTAACCTAATATTTAAGGCAACAAAAGTGGAAGGTGCCACTGGCAGAGTGCCCAATAACAGGTCAATACTTCCAGACTCTGCGGCTTCAGTCCTTTTTCCGCCCTAAACCCCCTTGTGTAAGCACACCCACCTTTTCACTTGTTCTACACCAGATACATTTACACAAACACTTTTTACAACCATTCCATTCTGGTTCATCAGTCTGAATGTGTCTTACATGGAATTTTCACAGAACAAGTCGAACCCCAAAAGAAATACTGTTTGCACTATCCCAGGTAACAAATTTAGGTTATCAAATCATTGTGGGAACATTGTTTCTAAAATGCTGAACGGTCTACTTTCTTGTCGTGATTAGAACGTTATTTAAAGTTTCCAAAAAGCATTTCTTAGAACATTCATCATATACAAATAACATCATAAGGATGTTCCAAGAATGTTTTCTCTCAACATTATGAGAACGTTCATTAAGTGTAAATAACATTATGAGAATGCTGATCACAGAATGTTTTGTCTCAATGCACATATCAAATATTAATGAAGTTATAAGAACGTTCCAAAAGCATTACTTTAAGAATGTTTTTTCCAAACATTTCAGTGAGTTGAGTGACAACATTGGCTGTTAGCTAGACTGCATCCTTATGTCAAATGCATTAATTTTTTAGGTTATTTCTCGTCTAGAATCAAAATCTAATAGCCTCTTTCATTATATAAAACTGTGACCGTCGAGTGCAATAAGTGTGCAACATTTCACACTTAGTTTTTTCTTCTTTCTTAATTAAGTGCATCATCTGGGTATTTGATGTGTGCCTTTTCTTTGAGTGAACACACTACTCACACTGTTATAGAATAGTGCGCAAGTATGTACACTGGGATGCACTTAGTAAGTTTTTGTTCATGTTTAGATACCAATAATCAGCTACCAGTGCTTTTAAACTTCATACTGAGACCTATCGGCCGGGATGCATTAGGTTTGATTGCTAGCTGCTGCCACTTCACAAAGCTATTTATTTAGTTTAGGAATTTTATTTTGATATTAATATGATAGACATTACTAATACTATAGACACTGACGCTTCATTTCCCTCTTTGTGTATAAAGCATAAGTCAAAAATGAGCCAGTAATAACTGAATACATCTTTAAAGTAATAAAAAGCCATGTTCCTATTAATTAAAAGTCTAATTAATTGATCTAGTCATATTCAAAAATAAATAAATAAATAGAATTTTGCATTAATTGTTATGTGTATATGTTACAAGTATATGTTGCATATATAAAGTATATTAAAAAAAGAAATGGTTTATAATAGTACTTTGATAATAGATAATAGTACTTTGACACACACTTTGCTTGTGTTAGAAAAAAAATACTTTCTGAAAATAAGATAAAGAGCTTAATATTGTTAAATTAATAACAGTTAATTTTAACTTTTACAGCTAACGGAGCATTTACACTAGGCGTGCTGTCACAGATATCCCAGCTCGCTAGGTAAACTTCACCGCAAACTTGCATGTTAACTTTAAGGTAAGCCCAATTCAAGATGACATGTTACCATCCTGGAGAAGATAAAGTACCCACCAGTGCAGACGCTGAACAGAAGCCCCATGAGAGGTAGAAGTCCATGGAAAAACGTGCTATTCCCAAAGATGTGTCTTACTTCCTCTGCCATGGTTTCAGACTGCAGTAGTGAGTTCCTCCTTGTTGAATCAACTCGGTGTCTGATCCACAGCAGCCGAACCACGCGTGGGCGGTACCTTCAGTCCAGCAGCAGTTTCCGACTAAAAATAAACCCGTCAACAATGCGGAGCATTGCTATGCAGTTAGCATTTACAGCATTTTCAGACACAAATGATAGATGAAATTATAATAGCAAAACAGCTAGATGAATGGAGAAAGTACGACTGTATAAGTAAAAAAGCGAGTGTCCCGGGATATCTTTCGGGTTTTTTTTTTTGAAGCTCCTTTAATCGATATGTAAATACAGTCATCTAATATAAGCTGTGCATTTGAGTTGTCAGCGCTACTATTACAGATTCCTCAACTTCGTTAGGTCCTGCTGGAATGCATTTGCTAAAATGTTGCTTGTAACATTACAAAACTAGATATATTGGAATGGTTTGGCTCAACGGGGTGCTGGGAGATGTCGCCCAGTTCACTCAGATTAAAGAGTGAGCCGTGCTGGGCACGCTTTCCATGATCCTTGTGTTTTATTTATGTCTTTCAAAAGTGATAAATCCCCAGCTGAGTGGTGCCATTTACACCAATCAATCATTTTTATCGGCCCACTTCTGAATTTAACTCTTCTCTCACTAAAATGCAAAGACTTCTGGAACACAGACAAATATTTTCGAGTTCGAAAGGGAAACATGTTGAATTTCCTCAAATTTTAAATACATTTCTAACTATAAGACCATTTTATTATTATTATTATTATTATTTACTTTGTAACTAAAGATCTGCTGATCATTATACAATGCAGCATGATGTTCTTAACTGTAGTTACAGAGGAAATCTAGGAAGTTTTGTACTGGGGCCCCTGAGCTGACTTGAGTGTGTAAACAGAGAAAACACCTTGACTTGGAGGATTCTTAGTATGAATACAGGCTTTATCAAGCCTTAATAAACAGTATTTCGATGTCTGTATATACAGCATTGTGCTGTATATTACTGAAAACGAATGAAAATTCAATCTGAATAACCTGTATTAAATCTACTTTGTAACATTAAGTGTCAAAAACTTTAAGCTCTCTTATCACCTAATAATTCTGTCATCTCTGGAACAAAAGTAGAATGGCAGTTGTATGGAAAACAGTATTAAAATATGTAGAATATTACTGTACAGAAAAATATATGCAATAAAAGTGTACGGTGACTGAGACCGCCATTCTGCAATATCATCTACTCTAGTGAACAACATGTTGAGTAAGTGATTACAGAAATCCATTTAGTATTATTTGTTTCCAGTTAATAACAGACTTCTGTATTGTAATTAGAGTAAAATATTATTGTTGTATTTCCACGTTCGTGCAGCCAAACGTTTTCCTTTTTCCACAAAAAGCATGACATTGCCCTCTGTTGGTCAAAACTGTAAACTTCCACATGAAACGGACTAAATGAAAGCTTAACTTTATAGTCATTGTAATAATGATAATGCCATTTAATTAGTTTGCACGTGAATGAAACGTTTATAATGCACAAGGCAGTTATACTGTCACACCAAATATTACAAATATATAAATCAATTAATTGTCAAACTTGAAGGCACAATAATTCAGTTTAAAAAAAGTATTTATTGGAATTCACACATTTTGCAAAAACTAAATAAATTTTCCATTTATTAGGACAATAAATAACAGTTGATCTCTACTAGAAATATAAAACAGATTGATTGCAACTTTGTATACACTGCAATATCACAACATGTGATATGATTTCATTGTTGCATTAACACTCATGTAATTGCACTAAAAAAAATAACTGACCAATATGAAAAATATATACATATATACAAATACTAAATCAGTGTTACTTCCAAAGCAATTTCTCTGCATCTTACAAGCTGTATTAATCACTTTAACACTTAATACAGTTTTTTTTGGACTTTAACCTGCTCTATCGTTATGAACATATAACCATATAGATTCAATGAGGCCTTCAAAAGCAAGGCTTCTTTTAATTCCATAACCAATACTGATTGCAAATTTATATCAAGGTGCATTCTTGATTCATAGTCATTGATTTATTCACTGCTTGCTACAGACTAGCAAAGTCACAAATGTGTATTTTTCTAGTCCTCTCGAAGGTAGGCCTCTGGAATATCTTCCAGATCATTAATATCAATGCTGGAGGCATATTCTGCCATTCTCTGGATTTCTTCTGCTTTCGTTTCAGCCAGTTTTTTCTCCGCCTCTTTTGAGATCATTCTCAGCTCTTCCACTTTGCACTGCGCCACCTGCAGATTAGTCTTTGTTGCTGTGCATGCATGCTCTGCTCCTGTAAAATATCAGGGTTGAATCAATCCACAGACCATACCAAAGTCACATGTACAGTAAATGCTTTCAGATTGCATAGATCAAACATACAGCTTTAATAATTAAGGATAATTTCTAAACATACCTGAATTGTAAGCTGCTTCTGCCGACAACTCGCAGATGTTGATGGCATTCATCCAGTTTGACTCAAAGCGTCTGCATTCTTCCAATCTATCACTAACCTAAAAAAAAAAAAAAAACCACTGTAAAAGCTCTGATATATAATAATCAATCATAATCTATATTATTGCAAAATGTAAGCAACTACAGCAGACCTTGTTCTACAAAAAGTAAACAAACATTTAAAGGAAGAGAAATTACCTCTACTCGCTGGCCAATGATCACCTGCCAAATGCTGTCCTCTTCAGCAGGGGTCAGTTTACCTATTGAGGTTATATATCGCTTTTGAAGGGCAATGAGTGTATGTAGTGCCTAAGAAAAAAAAACACCATAAAATTACTTTAGATTCTATATATTTTACTTGAAATATAACACCTTTGTCCACAACTGCACATTATGAAGCTATGCACTGAGTGAACGACAGGTTTAAGATGCAGCTTTTAAAAGTCTTACCTTGGCATACTGTGTAAGGGCATCAACAAGAGCCAATGTGGTCTGAGAGAGGTACGTGTTGGCACTGTCTGTGACCAAACACGAGGCCCGACGAATCAGAGATTCATGTGAGAGGTTTTCAACCTGCTGAAGACAAAAGCGAAGGGATTTTATTACACTTGTCACAATGGTAATGAACAGTATTGGGAAGACACTGCATTTTTGACTCCGTGAATAACAAACATACAGCGCGACCAGTGTAGTGCGATTCTTAAATGAATGACTCTAATGAGCCGATTCTTTTGTAGTGAATCAACAACAGTGTATAAACGTTTCGGAGCAGCTACTGAATTAACAGGGCTCTTATAACCGCATATCTAAGCTTGCCCTAAAGTTTTCTTGTAAAAAGTAATATTCTAAGCGGGGCAATATGTAATCATATAAAAATATATAAATCACGCAGTAAGGAACAATTATGGGAATATCCGTCCCTGTACGCTTTTGCAATTAATATTTATGAATTATTACTTCGTTATTCTTTAATGTGGCTGACTGCATTGAGTCAGCTTTCAAACAAAACATTTCATTTTGCAAAAAATGTTAATACGACACTAACTGAATCTACGAATCAGAATCGTCTCCACCTCCATACAACTGAACAAATGCTATCACACTCTCTATACAAGCGGTTTACAAGTTTCTCATTTGTTCACCGTCTTTAGCTCATATGCAACATTAAAACGTTTATGCATTAAGTTTACCTGTGTAAAAGGAACCGCACAGAGGCTGCTGCTGACACTGAACGCGACTGTATTTGATCGGGCAACCTCCGGCAGGCGCAAGAGACGCTGATGAACGGAGCTTCTGCAGAACACATTAGCCTTGTCCCTTTAATATAAGAAAATAAATTAGACTGAGCATAAAGCTTAAGTGAAAACAACGTCCTAACACCAATTTCTACAAAGACGTTTCTCTTAAAATGGCAAAATATGAACGCAATCTTACTTGAGAAGCTGCACACATGCAGCACTCAGTCGCAGGACTGCCATGTTTCTCCGTGCAATCAGGAAGTCGGTCCGGCCTTTAAGAAGATTCCCACTAGCACACAAACCGCAATTTCTAAAAGCCTGCATTTTGCCTTAAAGTATTTTACTAATTTAAAAAAAACTAAGGTTATCCCTTAAGCCTTGTATCTGTCTTAAAGCAAAGCTCTTCAGTGTTTTAATTTGAGAGCACTGCCCACCAGTATTTATATACTGCTGAAGGACTCTGCCCTCCATGCAGCGTATTGATCCGTTTATTCGGACCTTTAATCTTGATTTTAGCGGTTTAAGTTCAAGGAAAGATAGGGTTTGACGCACATTTACACAATACGTCAGCAAAAAGTTTTAACAGGCTGTGGTAAACACTGGTGAGCTCTCAGTGGTTGAGCTGCAGCACATGGTGACACACACCTCCAAATGTTACAAAACAATGTGTATTGAGAACATAACAGACATGACAGAAATTGATGTGCATGGCCTGCACGTCTCAAGGGGGTGTGGCAGAAGTCAACATGATAAGAAAAACACTTAGTGGACAAAAATGTATCTATCACGGCAACATAGCTTCTATGTGTTTACATTGAGTTACGATGGACTACTTGAAGAAAGCTCTTGATAGACCAATTCAGTCGACCTCAACCAATAAGTTATCTTGCTGCTTTGAAGAGTCAAAGTGAATTTGGTCTAAACAGTTTCTCAACTGTTCCCTATCAGCATGTTGGGAGACAATTAATCAGGACTAGGGTATTTGTACTGTACTTGTCATGCCTCAAGGGCTATATGGAAACTTTTGCAGCAAAGCAAGCCTAAATTCTTAAAACATAATAAAAGAAATAAAATAAACACATATGCACACGTTTAAAAGTTTATAAGAATAAGTTGGAAAAGAAGACTCACTAAGGCTGCATTTATTTAAAGAGATGCAGTAAAAACGGATTTGATTATAAGTGTTGAAAACACTCCTGCTTAATATTTTGTTGTAACAGTTATACTTTTTTTTTTTTTTTTTTTTAGATTTTTTTGATGAACAGAAAGTTTGAAGAGCATTTATTTAAAACAAAAACTTCTGTAAGGTTATAAATGTATAATTCCTTACTGTCACTTTTGTTCCATTCAGTACATCCTTGCTGAATCAAGGTAATAATTTATTTCCTTAGTTCCTTTTTCAGAATATTTTCTTTTGGCCAGTATTGTTGAAGTTTGGTAAATGTTTAATGGTGCAAAAAAACAAAACCATTTACATCCAAAACACATCATAAAAAGAAAAAAAGTACAAAACAAAAAGAAGTCCCTTAAAAAGTGATGAAACCTCTCAAGCGAGTTCAAAAAGTACTTATCTTAGGTAGTGGTATAAGAATGTACAGGTAAACAAAGAGTTTATAGAGCTCAGGGTCCAAATCACAAGAATACACAGAAATCACAATAAAGGCTGTTTGGAAGTCATGATTGCATCATGTCACAGTGGCATGCAAGGCCACATAACATTATAGACACGTAGCAAACATGTCAGCGTTATCGCAACTTGCATGATGTTGCGGCTAGTTTATATTCAAATAATTGCTAATAGTTTAAACTTTATCGTCAGTAGTCATTTAGGCTATTTGTTTGCTTATTTGTTTATTTGTTTAGGCTAAAGATTGCTATAAACATATCTATGAAATGGTGTGTAAACCACTGAATGAGTAATAAGTGTTAATCCTAAACAGCAAATGAATAACATCAAATGATGTGGTTTATATGTAATATGTATATATTTGGAAGACAAAACAACTGAGGAATTAAAAATCCAAACTTTGTTGGCTTGAATAATTGTTTTCATATTTAAATTATTGTCTGTTAGATTGACATGTCACTGATGTTCACCTGAAGGCTGCAAAAGATAATTGAAAATGCTTGTGAAAATGTGTGCTAAGCGCTTTCCTTTATTTATTCAGGAATAATTGGCTTTTATTACATTGATATTATTTTAATCCAAGTTTAACATATGAATATTCATAAATATAGGGTTTCAGAGTTTCAGAATTTTGCCTGCATGTTGCATATTGCATCCATTTCAAAACAGTCATGCATGTAATCCATGAGATAATTCTTATGATCAAAGAAATGTTGTTAAACAATCATGTGAGTGAATATAAAGCAACTAATGTAAACATATATTCCACTAAAAAAATGCTTGATCCGGCCAACAGAGGCCGCTATTAAACAATATACTGAATGTGAGAGGTGCCTTGCAAAGAAGTATTGGCCAGACAAATACAATCTCTGGATGTTTTTTTTTTTTTTACATGGAATATTATGGAGTACTTGTTAACCACTCTTAATGCATTTGCTTTAACTGTTCTATAGAATACGTGTTGTATTGTACAAATAACTTGACATACATTTGTATGTTAAAATCACATGGGCAATCTTAAAACATTAAAAACCTGAATTATTACTAAAAGATAATCATGATTGTTTAATGGTGTCAGATGAAATTGTGTTGTTTTTGCATCTGATATAATAAATCATAGCTGTGAGGAATTTCTCATCTCTAAATCCATAGACGAGAGGGCTGACTGCTCTAGAAGTGATACTAAATGCAAGAAAGTTTATAAATCGGACAGTCAGGTATGATTGAATATCATACTGCATAACCACAGCCTCAATGTAGGGACACATAACCTCAGCAGTACATAAAAACAGCTGAAGGATATGAAGAGAAATAGTGCGCTGCCCTTTTGACGCGGACTTCTTATTGTCACCAGACGCTGCACGTGCAGCAAGGTATATCATTACATAACAAAAGATTTCAATTATTAAGATAAACACAAGCCCCACAATATACAACAGACCCCTAGCAAAGTGACGAATCTTTTCTGGAATCATAATCTCATAGTGGCAGTGCGTGAGCTGAGACAAGTATTCACGAGAGGCAGTGCTAATGAGGATAAACATGTCAACAAAGGGGTTTATGGAGCTCAGGATCCAAATCACTAAAATGACTATCAGGGCTCTTCTAGAGGTGGAGATCGCCTGATGTCGCAGGGGCATGCAAATGGCCACATAGCGCTCCACACACA
>JAHKKF010469844.1:0-15745 GCA_019740295.1 Labeo calbasu | reverse complement strand
GTTCGCGCTGCGGCGCCGATTGAACTTTGATCCGACTGGATAAACAGTCCGAGTGGCGCGCTTTAAATGACTAGCACGCTTTCGTTCCGCCTTTGCCGCATAAACATAATGTGAGTCTGAACTGAGTAAAACCTTAACACAAAAACCATAGTTGAGCTCAAGTACAATTGCTCTCATTCTAAATAATGTTGGAGACTCCTAATTTAGCACCTTCCTGACCCGTAAGACTTAAGTTTCTAAAGTATTCTTTTGCTCTGAGTCAACGATTTCCTCAGAATACCACATTGTTCTGAAAAACGATCCTAATTTGAAATCCGAGCTGGAAACTCATTTTAAATGCACTACATTAAGCATTATTACTCTGAGCGCCTGATTAAAATGTGAGTTTCAAAACAAGGTGACTGAGGTATGGAATGTGAGCTGTTAATGAGGCTTCACAGAACAGCACGCTATCTGAGTATACAAGGGCTGGGTTTTTGACTTCCTTCCCAAACTCACTGAGAACTGTTTTCCTTCCCTTCTTAGTCTTAGTGTTCATGCATACACTAACAGGAAGCAGAACTCAATTTAAGAACTTAGGGCTATTCAAACAAAAGAAGTGTGAAAATCTGTTCGCATTCTTTGGATCAGCTCACACAATGATTTGGTTTGCGCAACAACTTCACCAGAAAACCCTCTATATGTCCTCCAAAAAGTCAGCTGAAACAAGTCTGCTGGGATGTGCCAAAATCAAAGGATGAGATGTTGTTTCTCAAGGCTTTCAGGGGGTTGAAATTTTGCCAACAAAGACACAGGACACTCAAGATGTCACAAAGGGAAGGACACACAAA
This sequence comes from Labeo calbasu, assembly GCA_019740295.1. Lineage (NCBI taxonomy): Eukaryota > Metazoa > Chordata > Actinopteri > Cypriniformes > Cyprinidae > Labeo > Labeo calbasu. The sequence continues at coordinate 14,915 of JAHKKF010469844.1, read as the reverse complement.
CAAGACTGAATTAAAAAGCAAAGTAATGCAGCAGTTTGGTCAACATGAAACACAATAGACTTAGTTTACTTTCTCTGCACACTCCTTTTCTTTTCTTCACCCTGTCCACAAAATGGCAGACTAGAACACTAATCGGTATTGATAACCAATACCACCTACCTTGAGCGCTTTGTCCTTAAGTTTGTTTGCATGTCAAATTCCATTGATTTAATACCTTCTCCACCTGTGTAACCATTAGCTGTAAAGTCAACAGGCAACATTAGCACAGGTGGGAAAGATTCTGCAACAATTTAGTGTCAGTTTACCTAACAAATCAAGCACTTGGGACATTTTTGACATAGATGATGAAGCTATAGATTAAAAAAAACAAAACAAAACATGCATAATGTAAAAAAAAAAAAAAATTAAAGTGCAAATAAAACAAAGATTATTGAGGTACATTTTTACAAAAACAAAAAATCAGTATTACTTGCCAATTAAGAAATTTACTAGCAATTTCTGAGTGAAAATTTCGTTTCTAGACCAATTTTTGTCAGTGCAGCAAAAATAATTTTTCGAAGCTGTAAATAAAATAAAGATTAAGTATATTTTACAAAAAAAAAGAAGATATTTTAGTCTTTCTACTTCAAATTTTGTGTTGCTTACCGTTTATTTGTAATTATTAGTGATAAGTGAATTTTTCCCTAGTTGTTTTTTACACCAATTTTTCTATCTGGTCAATTACATGATGCTTGTTTTCCAAATCTATATATATTTTTAGGGCCCTATAAAATCTGTTATTTTTCCCAAATTCCAATTTATTTTATTTTTTTCCAAATTCCTTTTTTTTTTTTTCTTCGTTTTCATGTTTCTGGATTTCATGTTTTTCCACTTTCATTTTTCTAGACTCTGTTTTAATAGTTAAATATAAAACATATTAATCAAAGCACATCTAATTAATCTAAATCATGAAATGTACACAATTTAACAGCAATTTATGAAATGTTTATCAAAAATTTAATTTTAAGGCCATATAAAATACGTTTTGTTTAATGCAAATTTTATTTTTTTTATTTTTACCAAATTTTGTGCTTTCCATTAATTTTCTGGAAGTAGGAAATTATATCATAGAGACCCTCATGAATGTTTGTCAAATTCAATAGGTTTAAAAAACAATGTAATTTTTATGACAAGGTCAGAAGGTTAGTTCAGGTTGTAAAATGTCCCCCAAAAATGTAGTGATATTTATGAATTATTAATTCATAATATTTGAAAAAATACCTTAAAAAGTTTAGTTTATTTTTTAAGATATTAATTTATATTTAAATATTTTATTTATTTATTTTTTTTAAAGAATTTTCTTTTGTTGACACTTAATGTCATTGACACATATCACATTATCTCAAATGGTGGTAACAAGGCACATAATTTAGTCAAGTCTCTCTAGATTCACCCACCAAAGCCTATTCCTGTCAGAAGTTAACCCAGTTCAACAGGAAATCCTTATAAGGCTGCTGAATAATCATTACAAGTTCTACAATAAAACTTCCCTGTCATGCAAAACCATGGACTCGTGCTCTCATGGGGTAGCATGCGGTCATATTCACAACAGAAATAAAATTCCAGCAAAACCACCTTCATGTATCTGCAGGACCATAAGGACCCCACACCCTCCACGTCCTTGTGATTACCTCATACATCAACAGCTAAGGAGAACGCAGCCGAGGCCTCATCAACATCACAGCACATGGACCGCGTCCCTGCCCGGTAGCCCTCGTTAAAAACTTCCACAGCAACTAACAATTACAAAGACAGCATGGAAGATCATTGCACATAAAATGCCCTCTTTGTTCCAATGCCCAGACAGAGGGGGCTCTCAGAGCAGTATGAACAGATGGATTTGATTCTGTAAGGAAACTAGAGGACGTTCTGAACCGATCACATGAATGATGCACCGGAAAAGAATATGGTCAGTGCATGTGCTGGTGATCTGGTGTTATTGCATTGCATTGCATTGGAAGTGACAATACTGACTGTGGCCATGCAAATACAATAATGGGAAATTAAATATGTGAATTCAATGACATGCTATGAATTCAATCAAGATAAATGGGTCAATGACAAACATAACTGAGCTTGACACAGAGCCATGGAGGTCTGCAGTGGTCTTCACTATGATTTCATTTACCATTTTAAAATTTCTATAAGTTTTTTTGGCACATATTTTTAATTAATTTAAAATATTTTGATAATACATTTTTCTAAAAAATACAGATAAAAAGATGCCAAATTACCGTATAATGCTTTCTTTTCAATAAAATGTTGCGTTTTAATAAGGCTTTTTTTAAATTATTAGACCAGGACAGTTGTATCACCCTGACATTTTTTTATTTTATGCCCCCACCCAAATTATTAAAATGTTTTAAATGAGTTCAGAAAATAAAAATACGTGCATCATCGAAGTAGTAACTTTATGTAGGAGTTGCATTTTTAATGCATTCTTATTTTACATATTAAAATATATACTGTGCTTTCAAACGATTAATCGTGATTAATCGCATACAAAATAAAAGTTTGAGTTTGCCTAATATATGTGTGTGTACTGTAATTATTATGTATATATAAATATAAACACATTCATGTACATATTTAAGAAATATTTAGAAGTATATGTATTTATTATTTTTTTTATATAATTTATATTATATATAAACACAAATATTTTGTACATAACATATTTCTCTTAAATATATACCTTAAATTGTGTGTTACTTAATACTTAATTACACACATTACACACACATATGTGAGGCAAACTCAAACTTTTATTTTGTATGCGATTAATCGCGATTAATCGTTTGACAGCCCTAAAATCAAACTATTTTTAAGGTAAAAAGGCATTTTACAACCTGAACTATCTCTGGGTTATTATAATTAACTAAAACTTACACCATAGAAACTGAAATAATTAAAAAAAAAATATTACTTACTCCAATCGTATTTTCTCCCTCAACTTCAAAAATCATTTAAAAATCATCCTACATCACTGCAGAAGTTTCGACCCAGTCTTTGCAAAGTGAACATGCAAAGAAGATTAAACACCCTTAACAAAGAAGGTAAAACAGCGATACAGGGCGATTTTAAAGTTGAGGGAGAACATGAGATGGGAGTTTTTCGACATACCCTAACTGTCATGAACTGGAACAAAAACAGTTCAGGCAGAGTAAGACAAGACGAGCGTTTGACATTACAAAGTATATAAATTGTATTATTTTTATGAAAATAACCAATCGTTATGCTAGAAGACCTTCTTCCTTGGCTGGGATCATTTACAACCACATTTGGGATTGTTTGAAGCAGCATTTAAACTGCATTTTGGAAGTTCAAAATCGGGGGACCATATCAGTCCATTATATGGAGCAAATGCTGAAATGTTTTCCTCAAAAAACATAATTTTTTTACGACTGAAGAAGGAAAGACACGGACATCTTGGATGACAAGGAGGTGAGTACATTATATGTGAATTATTGTTTTACAAGTGGACTTCTCCTTTAAATTGACAAAATAAAACATGCTCATCATTTAAGATGTCACCGTATGTATGAATCTCATTTTTAATGGAAAATTCATAGATCTGGAAAATTTTTCCGATCACTTTTTTAGGTCACCGACCCAATTCTTGCTGGAAGAAAACTACTTGCTTTGAAGCTGAACATCATACTTGCTACATTGTCATATTCACCAACATCGAATGTTACCAAAACCACTGGAAGGCAAGCCTACAACCTTTAGCCAAAAATAGTGGAAGGAGGAGGAGACCAGAGGCAGTTTTGTTGAATGGATGTCAATGGAGGAGAGGCTCCACTACGCTGAATAAACAGCTTTTGTGAGGAAACAGCTTATCATTTAATGAATCGACAGCCTGTCGGCTAATCTTCAAGTTGTTTGCCATTAAACAATAGTTTTGGATTTAAATATTTTTGTTTATGGCACTTCTCATTCATTCCTATGGTATCCGTAAATGGTGAGTGTCGCACAACTCTGACTGAAATTCAATGACGTCAAGGCTGTAATGTGATTGGTTATAAAGGTACACATTATCCAAGTTGACAGTAATACAAGACCCTTGTATCTCCCAATAATAATGTTACTAACATGGTGTTCTGATGAAGCTGGTTGACCAGTTGAAGCAAGCTAGTTAGGAACTCTAATAAAGCAGAATCCAAAACACAGCATATGCCTGTGATCAACCATCCTGCTCTTTTCAACAAAGTAAATACACTCATAACAAGGAACAGCACTTTCCCAGGGCTGAAGGTTACTACATTACATTGTTTAATGGAGAGCAGCCCAGTTACACAGCCTCTGATTATCACATCTTCCAGGATGGAAGACATTCACAGCAAAATGCTTCTCGGCGGTCACGGCTTGCACTCCGTGCTGCCTCAGCTCGCAATAGTCTAATAGTCATTTCCTGATGGACCTCCTTCAAAAGAATCTTTTAATATGATTGTCAGATTTCAGCCTGCAGTTATGTAGACTAAGTGAGATTAAAATGAAGTACAAAGACGGGCTGAAAGTATGCGTGCATTCTGGATCACTATTGACATGCTTTGGTTTCTTCAATGCTCTACACAAAGTAGCCAAACGTAAGTATCTTTTCGAGAGGAAAGCCAACAAAAAAGTATTAGCCTAAATCACATTCTGGCTGATCTATTCAGCATGCACCAATGAAATAACATAGGCTAGCCTATATTTTTGTGACGCATTACCTGCTTGATGGAGGAGCTGAGCCTGCATTGCTTTCACCTTGGTCTAATTTGTCCGGTCAGGGTGACACTCGCTGACTGTATTTCCATAACATAGATCTCTCTCAATCTACAGCAGCGAGGCTATCACAAACACTCTGTCCTTACGTGACCCTGGATTAGCCTGCATGTCGTTTGCTTATAGCGACCGCAGTGAATGGCCTGTCAACTAAATGTACACTTGAAATGACCCTATGCAATCAATTTGCACGCTGCAGAAAAAAAAACTGCTGATTTTACAAAGCCTCAAATCTCATTCTCTCTTCAAATTACATACACGTTGGATTTATGATACATGCATGAAAAGACATCAGCTAAAATGATTCATCTGCCCAGACCAAAATGCTATATTGCAGATATATAATTAATACAATTTAATGATGACAAATTATATATAGATTTAATATATACAATTACATAATTATTTAATTGCATATAATTTATAATATAATTTATATACATGTTAACAATCACAAAACCTTATAAAAGGGATAGTTTCCCCAAAAATAAAAATTCTGTCATTAATAAACCCATAAGACCTTCGTTCATCTTCGGAACAAAAATTAAGATTTTTTTTATGAAATCCTGACATGTTTAAGACCCAGAAAGGTAGTAAGGACATCATTAAAACAGTCCATGTGACATCAGTGATTTAATCGTAATTTCATGAAGCTATGAGAATAATTTTTGTGTGCAAAGAAAACTCTATGATTGTTCCCAAAAGTACCATGGAATTGCTGAATAAAGTTGTTATTATGGTTGAACCACTGATGTGACATGGACTATTTTAACAATGTCCTTACTACCTTTCTGGGCCATAAAACATTTCAGCTGCATTGCTGTCTATGCAAGGTCAGAAAGCTCTTGAATTTCATCAAAAATATCTTAATTTGTGTTCCGAAGATGACAGAAGGTCTTGGAACATCATGAGAGTAAGACAGAATTGTAATTTTTGGGTGAACTATCCCTTTAAATATTACTTCTACATAGATTACTACATAGACATAGTCTGCCGTCTACTCTAGTAACTGTTAATTCCATATCCATTTATGTTTCTTATTACTTAAGTCAGCATTTCTCCTGTCTGACCTGCAGAAAGCCAACATTAGCAGCTAGTCTGTCAAAGCGTACTATCATGACCCATGACCTAACCCTGCCATTTTGCAAGCGCTTTATTTATGCTTGCTGCATCCATTTTTCCATCCTTCCCACTGGGTTACAAACTATATGATTATAGTCATTCTGTTTAACATACCACTTCCTCTTGCAGTGTTTTTCTAAAGGGCAGGCGGAGAGTTTCTCCTATTTTAACCTAATATTTAAGGCAACAAAAGTGGAAGGTGCCACTGGCAGAGTGCCCAATAACAGGTCAATACTTCCAGACTCTGCGGCTTCAGTCCTTTTTCCGCCCTAAACCCCCTTGTGTAAGCACACCCACCTTTTCACTTGTTCTACACCAGATACATTTACACAAACACTTTTTACAACCATTCCATTCTGGTTCATCAGTCTGAATGTGTCTTACATGGAATTTTCACAGAACAAGTCGAACCCCAAAAGAAATACTGTTTGCACTATCCCAGGTAACAAATTTAGGTTATCAAATCATTGTGGGAACATTGTTTCTAAAATGCTGAACGGTCTACTTTCTTGTCGTGATTAGAACGTTATTTAAAGTTTCCAAAAAGCATTTCTTAGAACATTCATCATATACAAATAACATCATAAGGATGTTCCAAGAATGTTTTCTCTCAACATTATGAGAACGTTCATTAAGTGTAAATAACATTATGAGAATGCTGATCACAGAATGTTTTGTCTCAATGCACATATCAAATATTAATGAAGTTATAAGAACGTTCCAAAAGCATTACTTTAAGAATGTTTTTTCCAAACATTTCAGTGAGTTGAGTGACAACATTGGCTGTTAGCTAGACTGCATCCTTATGTCAAATGCATTAATTTTTTAGGTTATTTCTCGTCTAGAATCAAAATCTAATAGCCTCTTTCATTATATAAAACTGTGACCGTCGAGTGCAATAAGTGTGCAACATTTCACACTTAGTTTTTTCTTCTTTCTTAATTAAGTGCATCATCTGGGTATTTGATGTGTGCCTTTTCTTTGAGTGAACACACTACTCACACTGTTATAGAATAGTGCGCAAGTATGTACACTGGGATGCACTTAGTAAGTTTTTGTTCATGTTTAGATACCAATAATCAGCTACCAGTGCTTTTAAACTTCATACTGAGACCTATCGGCCGGGATGCATTAGGTTTGATTGCTAGCTGCTGCCACTTCACAAAGCTATTTATTTAGTTTAGGAATTTTATTTTGATATTAATATGATAGACATTACTAATACTATAGACACTGACGCTTCATTTCCCTCTTTGTGTATAAAGCATAAGTCAAAAATGAGCCAGTAATAACTGAATACATCTTTAAAGTAATAAAAAGCCATGTTCCTATTAATTAAAAGTCTAATTAATTGATCTAGTCATATTCAAAAATAAATAAATAAATAGAATTTTGCATTAATTGTTATGTGTATATGTTACAAGTATATGTTGCATATATAAAGTATATTAAAAAAAGAAATGGTTTATAATAGTACTTTGATAATAGATAATAGTACTTTGACACACACTTTGCTTGTGTTAGAAAAAAAATACTTTCTGAAAATAAGATAAAGAGCTTAATATTGTTAAATTAATAACAGTTAATTTTAACTTTTACAGCTAACGGAGCATTTACACTAGGCGTGCTGTCACAGATATCCCAGCTCGCTAGGTAAACTTCACCGCAAACTTGCATGTTAACTTTAAGGTAAGCCCAATTCAAGATGACATGTTACCATCCTGGAGAAGATAAAGTACCCACCAGTGCAGACGCTGAACAGAAGCCCCATGAGAGGTAGAAGTCCATGGAAAAACGTGCTATTCCCAAAGATGTGTCTTACTTCCTCTGCCATGGTTTCAGACTGCAGTAGTGAGTTCCTCCTTGTTGAATCAACTCGGTGTCTGATCCACAGCAGCCGAACCACGCGTGGGCGGTACCTTCAGTCCAGCAGCAGTTTCCGACTAAAAATAAACCCGTCAACAATGCGGAGCATTGCTATGCAGTTAGCATTTACAGCATTTTCAGACACAAATGATAGATGAAATTATAATAGCAAAACAGCTAGATGAATGGAGAAAGTACGACTGTATAAGTAAAAAAGCGAGTGTCCCGGGATATCTTTCGGGTTTTTTTTTTTGAAGCTCCTTTAATCGATATGTAAATACAGTCATCTAATATAAGCTGTGCATTTGAGTTGTCAGCGCTACTATTACAGATTCCTCAACTTCGTTAGGTCCTGCTGGAATGCATTTGCTAAAATGTTGCTTGTAACATTACAAAACTAGATATATTGGAATGGTTTGGCTCAACGGGGTGCTGGGAGATGTCGCCCAGTTCACTCAGATTAAAGAGTGAGCCGTGCTGGGCACGCTTTCCATGATCCTTGTGTTTTATTTATGTCTTTCAAAAGTGATAAATCCCCAGCTGAGTGGTGCCATTTACACCAATCAATCATTTTTATCGGCCCACTTCTGAATTTAACTCTTCTCTCACTAAAATGCAAAGACTTCTGGAACACAGACAAATATTTTCGAGTTCGAAAGGGAAACATGTTGAATTTCCTCAAATTTTAAATACATTTCTAACTATAAGACCATTTTATTATTATTATTATTATTATTTACTTTGTAACTAAAGATCTGCTGATCATTATACAATGCAGCATGATGTTCTTAACTGTAGTTACAGAGGAAATCTAGGAAGTTTTGTACTGGGGCCCCTGAGCTGACTTGAGTGTGTAAACAGAGAAAACACCTTGACTTGGAGGATTCTTAGTATGAATACAGGCTTTATCAAGCCTTAATAAACAGTATTTCGATGTCTGTATATACAGCATTGTGCTGTATATTACTGAAAACGAATGAAAATTCAATCTGAATAACCTGTATTAAATCTACTTTGTAACATTAAGTGTCAAAAACTTTAAGCTCTCTTATCACCTAATAATTCTGTCATCTCTGGAACAAAAGTAGAATGGCAGTTGTATGGAAAACAGTATTAAAATATGTAGAATATTACTGTACAGAAAAATATATGCAATAAAAGTGTACGGTGACTGAGACCGCCATTCTGCAATATCATCTACTCTAGTGAACAACATGTTGAGTAAGTGATTACAGAAATCCATTTAGTATTATTTGTTTCCAGTTAATAACAGACTTCTGTATTGTAATTAGAGTAAAATATTATTGTTGTATTTCCACGTTCGTGCAGCCAAACGTTTTCCTTTTTCCACAAAAAGCATGACATTGCCCTCTGTTGGTCAAAACTGTAAACTTCCACATGAAACGGACTAAATGAAAGCTTAACTTTATAGTCATTGTAATAATGATAATGCCATTTAATTAGTTTGCACGTGAATGAAACGTTTATAATGCACAAGGCAGTTATACTGTCACACCAAATATTACAAATATATAAATCAATTAATTGTCAAACTTGAAGGCACAATAATTCAGTTTAAAAAAAGTATTTATTGGAATTCACACATTTTGCAAAAACTAAATAAATTTTCCATTTATTAGGACAATAAATAACAGTTGATCTCTACTAGAAATATAAAACAGATTGATTGCAACTTTGTATACACTGCAATATCACAACATGTGATATGATTTCATTGTTGCATTAACACTCATGTAATTGCACTAAAAAAAATAACTGACCAATATGAAAAATATATACATATATACAAATACTAAATCAGTGTTACTTCCAAAGCAATTTCTCTGCATCTTACAAGCTGTATTAATCACTTTAACACTTAATACAGTTTTTTTTGGACTTTAACCTGCTCTATCGTTATGAACATATAACCATATAGATTCAATGAGGCCTTCAAAAGCAAGGCTTCTTTTAATTCCATAACCAATACTGATTGCAAATTTATATCAAGGTGCATTCTTGATTCATAGTCATTGATTTATTCACTGCTTGCTACAGACTAGCAAAGTCACAAATGTGTATTTTTCTAGTCCTCTCGAAGGTAGGCCTCTGGAATATCTTCCAGATCATTAATATCAATGCTGGAGGCATATTCTGCCATTCTCTGGATTTCTTCTGCTTTCGTTTCAGCCAGTTTTTTCTCCGCCTCTTTTGAGATCATTCTCAGCTCTTCCACTTTGCACTGCGCCACCTGCAGATTAGTCTTTGTTGCTGTGCATGCATGCTCTGCTCCTGTAAAATATCAGGGTTGAATCAATCCACAGACCATACCAAAGTCACATGTACAGTAAATGCTTTCAGATTGCATAGATCAAACATACAGCTTTAATAATTAAGGATAATTTCTAAACATACCTGAATTGTAAGCTGCTTCTGCCGACAACTCGCAGATGTTGATGGCATTCATCCAGTTTGACTCAAAGCGTCTGCATTCTTCCAATCTATCACTAACCTAAAAAAAAAAAAAAAACCACTGTAAAAGCTCTGATATATAATAATCAATCATAATCTATATTATTGCAAAATGTAAGCAACTACAGCAGACCTTGTTCTACAAAAAGTAAACAAACATTTAAAGGAAGAGAAATTACCTCTACTCGCTGGCCAATGATCACCTGCCAAATGCTGTCCTCTTCAGCAGGGGTCAGTTTACCTATTGAGGTTATATATCGCTTTTGAAGGGCAATGAGTGTATGTAGTGCCTAAGAAAAAAAAACACCATAAAATTACTTTAGATTCTATATATTTTACTTGAAATATAACACCTTTGTCCACAACTGCACATTATGAAGCTATGCACTGAGTGAACGACAGGTTTAAGATGCAGCTTTTAAAAGTCTTACCTTGGCATACTGTGTAAGGGCATCAACAAGAGCCAATGTGGTCTGAGAGAGGTACGTGTTGGCACTGTCTGTGACCAAACACGAGGCCCGACGAATCAGAGATTCATGTGAGAGGTTTTCAACCTGCTGAAGACAAAAGCGAAGGGATTTTATTACACTTGTCACAATGGTAATGAACAGTATTGGGAAGACACTGCATTTTTGACTCCGTGAATAACAAACATACAGCGCGACCAGTGTAGTGCGATTCTTAAATGAATGACTCTAATGAGCCGATTCTTTTGTAGTGAATCAACAACAGTGTATAAACGTTTCGGAGCAGCTACTGAATTAACAGGGCTCTTATAACCGCATATCTAAGCTTGCCCTAAAGTTTTCTTGTAAAAAGTAATATTCTAAGCGGGGCAATATGTAATCATATAAAAATATATAAATCACGCAGTAAGGAACAATTATGGGAATATCCGTCCCTGTACGCTTTTGCAATTAATATTTATGAATTATTACTTCGTTATTCTTTAATGTGGCTGACTGCATTGAGTCAGCTTTCAAACAAAACATTTCATTTTGCAAAAAATGTTAATACGACACTAACTGAATCTACGAATCAGAATCGTCTCCACCTCCATACAACTGAACAAATGCTATCACACTCTCTATACAAGCGGTTTACAAGTTTCTCATTTGTTCACCGTCTTTAGCTCATATGCAACATTAAAACGTTTATGCATTAAGTTTACCTGTGTAAAAGGAACCGCACAGAGGCTGCTGCTGACACTGAACGCGACTGTATTTGATCGGGCAACCTCCGGCAGGCGCAAGAGACGCTGATGAACGGAGCTTCTGCAGAACACATTAGCCTTGTCCCTTTAATATAAGAAAATAAATTAGACTGAGCATAAAGCTTAAGTGAAAACAACGTCCTAACACCAATTTCTACAAAGACGTTTCTCTTAAAATGGCAAAATATGAACGCAATCTTACTTGAGAAGCTGCACACATGCAGCACTCAGTCGCAGGACTGCCATGTTTCTCCGTGCAATCAGGAAGTCGGTCCGGCCTTTAAGAAGATTCCCACTAGCACACAAACCGCAATTTCTAAAAGCCTGCATTTTGCCTTAAAGTATTTTACTAATTTAAAAAAAACTAAGGTTATCCCTTAAGCCTTGTATCTGTCTTAAAGCAAAGCTCTTCAGTGTTTTAATTTGAGAGCACTGCCCACCAGTATTTATATACTGCTGAAGGACTCTGCCCTCCATGCAGCGTATTGATCCGTTTATTCGGACCTTTAATCTTGATTTTAGCGGTTTAAGTTCAAGGAAAGATAGGGTTTGACGCACATTTACACAATACGTCAGCAAAAAGTTTTAACAGGCTGTGGTAAACACTGGTGAGCTCTCAGTGGTTGAGCTGCAGCACATGGTGACACACACCTCCAAATGTTACAAAACAATGTGTATTGAGAACATAACAGACATGACAGAAATTGATGAGCATGGCCTGCACGTCTCAAGGGGGTGTGGCAGAAGTCAACATGATAAGAAAAACACTTAGTGGACAAAAATGTATCTATCACAGCAACATAGCTTCTGTGTGTTTACATTGAGTTACGATGGACTACTTGAAGAAAGCTCTTGATAGACCAATTCAATCGACCTCAACCAATAAGTTATCTTGCTGCTTTGAAGAGTCAAAGTGAATTTGGTCTAAACAGTTTCTCAACTGTTCCCTATCAGGATGTTGGGAGACAATTAATCAGGACTAGGGTATTTGTACTATACTTGTTGTCATGCCTCAAGGGCTATATGGAAACTTTTGCAGCGAAGCAAGCCTAAATTCTATAAAAAATAAAAAATAAACACATATGCACACGTTTAAAAGTTTATAAGAATAAGTTGGAAAAGAACTCACTAAGGCTGCATTTATTTAAAGAAATGCAGTAAAAACGGATTTGATTATAATGTTGAAAACACTCCTGCTTAATATTTTGTTGTAACAGTTACGCTTTTTTTTTTTTTTTTAGATTTTTTGATGAACAGAAAGTTTGAAGAGCATTTATTTAAAACAAAAACTTCTGTAAGGTTATAAATGTATAAATCCTTACTGTCACTTTTGTTCCATTCAGTACATCCTTACTGAATCAAAGTAATAATTTATTTTATTATTTCCTTATATATATATATATATAATTTATTATTTAATTTTCACTTCATTATATAGAGGAAAAACTGAGAAATATGTGAGGAAATATTATGTTCTTTAGATACTGAATATTTCAGAATATTTTCTTTTGGCCAGTATTGTTGAAGTTTGGTAAATGTTTAATGGTGCAAAAAAAACAAAACCATTTGCATCCAAAACGCATTTAAAGAGTATTCATAAAAAGGAAAAAGTACAAAACATAAAGAAGACCCTTAAAAAGTGATGAAACGAGTTCAAAAAGTACTTATCTTAGGTAGTATTATAAGAATGTACAGGTAAACAAAGAGTTTATAGAGCTCAGGGTCCAAATCACAAGAATACACAGACATCACAATAAAGGCTGTTTGGAAGTCATGATTGCATCATGTCACAGTGACGTGCAAGGCCACATAACATTATAGACACGTAGCAAACATGTCAGCGTTATCGCAACTTGCATGATGTTGCAGCTAGTTTATATTTAAATAACTGCTAATAGTTTAAACTTTATCTTCAATAGTCATTTAGGCTATTTGTTTATACATACACTGCAATGTTTGAAATGCTGAAACCTCTTTGATTTAGCTGCAGGGACTGTTTCTAACCTAAAGATTGCTATAAACATATCTATGAAATGGTGTGTAAACCACTGAATGAGTAATAAGTGTTAATCCTAAACTGCAAATGAATAACATCAAATGATGTGGTTTATATGTAATATGTATATATTTGGAAGACAAAACAACTGAGGAATTAAAAATCCAAACTTTGTTGGCTTGAATAATTGTTTTCATATTTAAATTATTGTCTGTTAGATTGACATGTCACTGATGTTCACCTGAAGGCTGCAAAAGATAATTGAAAATGCTTGTGAAAATGTGTGCTAAGCGCTTTCCTTTATTTATTCAGGAATAATTGGCTTTTATTACATTGATATTATTTTAATCCAAGTTTAACATATGAATATTCATAAATATAGGGTTTCAGAGTTTCAGAATTTTGCCTGCATGTTGCATATTGCATCCATTTCAAAACAGTCATGCATGTAATCCATGAGATAATTCTTATGATCAAAGAAATGTTGTTAAACAATCATGTGAGTGAATATAAAGCAACTAATGTAAACATATATTCCACTAAAAAAATGCTTGATCCGGCCAACAGAGGCCGCTATTAAACAATATACTGAATGTGAGAGGTGCCTTGCAAAGAAGTATTGGCCAGACAAATACAATCTCTGGATGTTTTTTTTTTTTTTACATGGAATATTATGGAGTACTTGTTAACCACTCTTAATGCATTTGCTTTAACTGTTCTATAGAATACGTGTTGTATTGTACAAATAACTTGACATACATTTGTATGTTAAAATCACATGGGCAATCTTAAAACATTAAAAACCTGAATTATTACTAAAAGATAATCATGATTGTTTAATGGTGTCAGATGAAATTGTGTTGTTTTTGCATCTGATATAATAAATCATAGCTGTGAGGAATTTCTCATCTCTAAATCCATAGACGAGAGGGCTGACTGCTCTAGAAGTGATACTAAATGCAAGAAAGTTTATAAATCGGACAGTCAGGTATGATTGAATATCATACTGCATAACCACAGCCTCAATGTAGGGACACATAACCTCAGCAGTACATAAAAACAGCTGAAGGATATGAAGAGAAATAGTGCGCTGCCCTTTTGACGCGGACTTCTTATTGTCACCAGACGCTGCACGTGCAGCAAGGTATATCATTACATAACAAAAGATTTCAATTATTAAGATAAACACAAGCCCCACAATATACAACAGACCCCTAGCAAAGTGACGAATCTTTTCTGGAATCATAATCTCATAGTGGCAGTGCGTGAGCTGAGACAAGTATTCACGAGAGGCAGTGCTAATGAGGATAAACATGTCAACAAAGGGGTTTATGGAGCTCAGGATCCAAATCACTAAAATGACTATCAGGGCTCTTCTAGAGGTGGAGATCGCCTGATGTCGCAGGGGCATGCAAATGGCCACATAGCGCTCCACACACA
>JAHKKF010469841.1:0-10613 GCA_019740295.1 Labeo calbasu | reverse complement strand
AAATGAGATTTGTTGGTAATTTCTGAATTAAATTTAATTTTGATATTTTTTGTGGGGCATAAAGGCAATCAATTTTTAAAAACACTTTTAATATGATAAAATTATATGAACAAACTTTTTCAACAATACATAATTATTTTTTTTTTTTTTACAAAAGGTAACAAATGCTTTATTGCTTATTAATATTAAAAAGAAACTTCACTAAATGAAAGATGTGCAGGAAAAAAAAAACATTTATTACATAAAATTATATCATTGAGGGGACCTCTGCAGACCCTCATGGCTCTGTGTCTCTAAACCATAAGATTATTTACTTTTTTTTGTTTACAAGGTTAGTTCAGCTTAGTGTCACTCTCCAAACTCCAAAAACCTAATTATATTTAATTAACATCTTTTGTAAAATATCATATCAAATATCATATTAAATTATATTTTAGGAAATAAACTTAAAAAAAAAAAGACATTTCTAAATTAATAATTGACATTTTTGGTTTGAAAAAAAAAAAATCACCTTGAGAAACATAGTAATATGTCTTAATTAAACCTAAGAACATTTCTGAATTAATCATTTTACACATTTAATAAAAATATATAATCATATTAAAACATAAAAATTTTACAAAGCAACATGTATGCAATTTTTTTTTTAAGATCTGGCACACGTGCTTTAATCTAGAATTTTTAAATAATTTCCGTCTTTTATTCATCATTGCCAAAAAATTAACAAAGGAAGTTCGAAAAAGGTAACATGCATTAAGGAAATAACAAGAAAAATACATTGCTGGACCTTTGCTTTACACTGACCTGGCTAAAGGTTGGGGGTGGTGGAGGTCCAGGCGGAGGGGGAGGAGGAATAGGCATCCTGGCAAATTTGGAAGACGTCTACAATCACCTCAATCTTCAGCACTTGGTCTGAGCTTCTCACAAAAACTCTGCAAGGTGGAAAAATAATAGCCATCAGACTGCCATGCGCAGCTTTAGGTAATTCAAGAGACGGTTATAACGAAAAAAACATACATATGTCATTGCAGTGACATATTCATTAGTGATTAACGTCATCAGTGTACCTCCCAAACCACCTGTCTCCTCCAAGACCTACTCAACAGCACCACATAGTAGCTTTAACCAGTTTTATAAATATTCAAATGAAAAACCCCTATCCTCTTTCTTTTTCCACTGACAGGTTGATTTTCCTCGCTTCCAGGCACTCCACAAAGTTTCCGTACGAAGTGTTCGCTCACATGTCCACAGATAAAGTGGGGTGATACAAAACTTCAGCAGGACTAACCGGAATGTTGCCAAGCAGGATCCGCCACCACACGACGACTAATGGAAGTAAGAGTGTGAAAATGGGTGAAGCATAAGGACTGTGGTAAAACGTGCATTCCTGTGACCTGAATGGCTCATCTTCATTACATTCAAGCTATTATATGCTGTAATCGAAACGCCTGTTGCTGCTCTATTTAATCATGGTTTTGTCTATTAACATACCTAATAAATAAAACTACAAAAGTTCCAAAACAAAGATTGAATATGGTTTGATTCCTGAAGTTTACACGTGACCGTGAACACATGGACGCTACAATAAAGAAATAAACAATCATCTGTTAAACAAACTGATCTGATCTGGTGACCTGTAAAGGCAAACAATTACAAAATTAATTTCTCTATACATTAAAAGTTGCCCATACTTTAAAAGTTTCTTTCTTCTACTGCACATAAAAGAAAATATTTTGAAGAACATTGGTAACCTCACAGTTGATGATCTGCATTGAC
The DNA here is from genome assembly GCA_019740295.1 of Labeo calbasu. Classification (NCBI taxonomy): domain Eukaryota; kingdom Metazoa; phylum Chordata; class Actinopteri; order Cypriniformes; family Cyprinidae; genus Labeo; species Labeo calbasu. Next base: position 8,837 of record JAHKKF010469841.1, on the reverse strand, counting down.
TATAGAAGTCAATAGTGACCAGAAACCAACTATCTTCTTTAATGTTCAGCAAAGGAAAAAAAAATCATACAGGTTTAGAACAACTTGAGGGTGAGTAAGTGATGACAGAACGATGAATTTCAACAGCACTGAATGCACTACAAAACATTTTTAACCCAGAAAAAATAAGCTTGGCATTTTTCACATTGTTGCATTACAAGCCAAAACAGGCAAGTGAGTATCTTTGCTCTTATCAGCCTTAAGAAATCTGATGAAAGCCTTGTTTATTATACCCAAATGTTGCAAGAATGTGTTTGTGGTACGCATAAAACACGTGCAAAATGTAGGGAAGTAAGAGTTTAATCTTTAAAGTTTCTACACGTAAACTGACAGCTGGCTACATATATCCAGAATGAAAGATTCACATCAAGACCACAAAAACAATACCTGGCTGTCACTGAATCCCAAAATTTACTTTTGCCTCTGACGAGTCTTTATTTTACACAGCTGTCAACTGTAAAGAAAATGCAGTCAGACATGATGTCGTGTACATTTCTGCTTGGCAGTTGTAAATGTAAATGTCTCATGACCGCAGGTGATTAACCCTAAGCCAGTATCATATTTGATATGTGAACTACTAAACGTCTAAACATCTAAACTATCCACAAGATCATTTAGAACTTTGCTGAAAATCCTGTTGCACATGCCTTATGTTGTCTGAATAGTAGTTTATAATTGTTTACTAGGTAAAGGGCCTTTCAGTATTCTAAAAATTACCCTTAGGTTAAGGTACAAGTCTTTTTGGGTTTTGGTAGTTTGGCTCGCTAAAACATTTTGCATAATACAGATACAAATACTATATAATAATAGTTAGGATCAGTTTAATAACTGCTGTCACGTCAGACTAAAGTGTTTACGGTCTTAAAATATTGTTTTGCTAAGATTAATTTTATGGAAAAAGAAAGAAATGAATGATGGAAGAAGTCAAACCAGCTTGTAAAAATGACGTGTTGTGTATGCGTTGGTTAATATGATCATTTCTGAGTCAACAAATACTTTGTGCACACAGACCGAAGTGACCATACCTGTCAAGCCATACAAGATCCTAAACAGTCGTGAAATGCGATACAGGTTCAAGCACGTACAGGTATTATGCAAAACCATAACTTTTGAAATACTATGTCGTGAACAACAAAAATGAGGGTGATTTATAAACGAATTGTTCTTTTGAGTCGGATCTTTGAAATGAATCGGTTAAACCGGTTCACAAAACCGGTCTGAACGACTCGTTGATTAATAAAAACAACCCCTGTTAAAGAGTATATGTGCAAAACATTGTGCACTTGTGTATTCATTAAAAATGTCACGAGAACGGTAAATAACAAATAGGTCAACTTCATAACTTGTTACGGCTATGAAGACGTTGGCAAAGCTTACCTGTCGGTCGATGTGAGGACTTGTCCCAAACAACATTAATGTTAAACAGTAACCGGCAGTTCTTTCGCCGTTGATCCGCTGTTTGACTGGCCACCGAAGAAAAACAGGTACTAAGTAACTAGTCGGTCGATAGCTTACTGTGGTCCGCTGTCATACTGACGGCTGGTGTTGCCAACTCTGTAAACTTACTCCAAACAGTTCACAGCGTGAAACGAAAGCACCGAAAGGCAAAGATTCACAAAACCGGAATGTCTTGTTGCTATTAACATTGCTGCCCAGTGTTTGAGGGCGATACTCTTTCAACGGTGGACCACTGGGTTTTAGCGAACCCAGTTCTACGAAATCCCGGAAATCACGGAGTCGGTACAAAATGGAGGCAGGAGGCCGAAAAAACCCGATTGCATCCGGAAAGCAAGACCTGTAACTACACGGCTAACCTTTTCCCCTTGCGTCACGCTGCAGTGGTAATCATTGTAGCATCTCCCAAAACGCAACAGTAGTTTAATGTTTCTGTTGTAAAACTATAAAGTTAACACTTTGTCATTTTGTTTTATTTATTTATTTATTAATGATGACTGACATCAGGAACTTTATGTTTTATGGTATTTCTAATAACAATAATTTGTCAAACTAACCATAGACTTTTTTGAACAATTTTTTACATTTATTTTCCTGTTCATTTAGTCTCAGTATAGGCTAACATATTACATGACATACTTAACAGTTTTCCCGCTTTTTAATCAATAAATTTCCATGACTTTAGCATGCAAGTATGTTTAACATCACTTAGAGGCATATAAGTTGCTAGTTAGAATATCTGTTTGTATCTCAGATAAGAGATGTAAGGGGGAGCGCGGGGCACAACCTAACACTTTTTGAATTTCTCAGTTTGTGTAAATCCACGTGGGGTTCGGAGTATATTTTTTAATCCACGTTAATCCACTTTTCTAGTACAGATATGTCGCTTTGTTTCATAATTAGTGTATACGTTTTTCGTTATTTACCTCAAAAGAAAAGAAGTGAAAAGTAACAACATGCCCCGTATGTGGGGTACATTGTCACATGTGAGGTGACGTTGTAACATGACCATATGACAGCATAAAATGTTATCTGATCGCATGAAAAAAATATACACGACAAACTAAAATATTTTGTCAATAAAATAAAACGATTAACTTTTTAAAATAAAATAATGGCGTTTTTTTAAATTTAAAAAAAATATATAATTTTGATCACAAAACACAGTTATACAATATAGTTCAAACAATGTGCGCAAATAGGTGAAACACATTCAGACATTCAGAAAAACACTTCCCTCCCTCCAAACACAGCTCTAATAATATATAATATATAATAATTTCTCAACATTAAACATCGATTGTCAGTCTTTATTCACCTGTTTCTTGTGGTTTCTTTTTAAAATCCATAAAAGTAAATAGTGAAAATGACATGGCTAATGTCATAAAATAGCATAGTTTAATATAGCGGGGCAGATTGTAACACAGTGTTACAATGTTCCCCATCAGCGCGACTGGAATATAAAACTGGTTAGTGTCTTCTGATGGCTTGCCAAGCACAACTATCTAAACTGATAAATAACAGATTGGCGATTAAAATAGCATATTTGTCTAATTTTAAATGAATACTAAAAACTGAGATGAAAAATTTACTTTAGACAGAAATTTACTTTTACTATGGTAAATAAATATTCAGCGATATCTTCAAAAGGCTTTTGAATTTTGGCTCACTTTTTTTCTCTGGAATAGCTATGGCAACTAGTTAATACCATAAATTTGGTTATGCTGGCGTGTTACAATTAATCCCGCGTTAGTTTGTGCCCCGCACACCCCTACAGTGAAAAGGAGAAAACAGGACTGACACATGACCAAATTTGGGTTTAACACATGCCCATGATCACAGCAGCACCTGATAGAGCACCACCCTGCAGACCACAGCTCCGATGAAGGTGTCAATAAGAAAAAACAGTCAGCACACAAGAACCTACACAGTACAGTGCAAAGTATGTTTGACAAAATCATAATCACTATGCAAATAGATGACAGACAGAAAACCACACAATTTTGAATGCAAATAAGTCCATGGGAAATTTTCAGAATTTCAATTATACATTTCTTAGCTCTAATTTGCTAACTCTAAAGTGTGAATCTTTTGGGATTTTCATCTCACACAATACTTTTTGAACAATTTATAAATACTTGGGCTAGAATGTTTATAAATAATATCAACATTGCTGTCCACTTTTTGTATGCAAAACAGCTTTTCAGGATGGCCTTCAAATTATCATGACTGACTACAGTAGACTGTTATATATATATATTCAGCTTTAGAGATTTGACCTTAAGATCAGGTCCTTCTGGCTTGCTGCCTGAGAGGGCCAGCTTTGGCAGTTTAAATTTACTTGAAGGTGCATCAATGTCAAAGTCTGCAGTTTCTAAATCAAGATTTGGTTTCTTGAAATTTGGTCCTTTAATTTGACCTTTTGGCACATCAACATTCATGTCTGGAGCTGTAATATCTGGCTTATGACCTCTGAAATTGATGTCTGGTGAATCAAAGTCTGCCTTAAACTGGAAGTGCAAGGTTGGTTTTTGGGCCCTTGAAATCAGCATTGGGTCCATGAATGTCAATATCAGGACCGTTCATCCCTGCATTTAGTTTGGGAGCTGATGCACTCAGATTAAGGTCGGTATGATCAAGCAAATAAGTCCATGGGAAATTTTCATCTCACACAATACTTTTTGAACAATTTTTAAATACTTGGGCTAGAATGTTTATGAATAATATCAGCATTGCTGTCCACTTTTTGTATGCAAAACAGCAATTATCAACAAATTATCATGACTGACTACAGTAGATTGTTTTATATATATATATATGCAGATTTAGCCATAATGTGCAAATACTCTTTATATAGCAATATATTGTTACATTTAAGTAAATACTTTTTCAAAATAATCACTTCAGAAAAGGGTATACTATGTTTATTTTAATGACATTTGAAGTATTCTACAACAACAACTGCTTTTGTATATCTTGAAGCAAGAATGTTAGTATGAATATTTCACAAATGATTTATATACATCCTTCACAACAAATCCCCCTAGCCCTGTGTAGCTTACTGTATTAATGAACATAACAATGCTAAAATATGTGTGAAACCAGATGAGTACCTTAAAAAAAAAAAAAAAAAAAAACCTGGCAAGAAACAAGAGAAATTCTCCAGACAACCCGTTTTCCAGATTAAACTTTTTACATGTGTATATCTCATCCACACTGTATTTATACATTACTGTAGCATTTTACACAATTTACAAAATGTATATGATTTACAATATTTAATCTGGCAAGATCCACATAATATTGTCACATATTTTGTCATACATATTGTACATAAAAAAATGAGCCTAATTATCTAGGAAACTGTAAGTGCAAGTATATGTTAACATTTCAAATATAACGTCTCCATTTTGGAAAGGTTTGTTCATCAGTGTTAAGAAGTAGTGTAGAAAAAAAAATTTGCTTAATCCCATTTACAATATCTACTTTAAGTTTTTGATATTTTTAATATGCTATTAGATCTTATCAGTAAACATGAATACCAATTACAAGCTCATTCTTGTCTCCCACATCCTTTCTTTTTAATAATCCTACTATATTAGTTTAAGAGCGCTGAATTTCGACCCTTTCAAAGTGCTTTGTGGAACCTCCAGATCCATTGCATGTATTTGCAGGTGTCTCATTGTCTGTCTGCGTCTATAGTCAGTTTGTCCGTTTCCCCATCCATCTCTTCTAGGCATCCCTTTATAAGTGTAACATATATCATCAGTAGTGTAATGGCGTCTAGGAACCTTATTCCTATAATAACCTGCAGGATCACCTGATCTTTGCATGGTATTCATTCCCATATTTGAATTTCTGACAGCTAAATTTTCTCTGCTTCTTGAACTTTGAAGTTTAGGCACTGATATATTATTCCAGTTGCCATCAATATCAAAGTTACTTGCTTTTGTGTTATGATGTCTTGACATGAGTGCCCCAGACATATCATTGTAGTAAACATCTGATGATGTTGGACCTACTCCAGAGATTCTGGTCTGGCCGGCAAGATGTTTTTGCATTGTAGGCCACTGAGCTTTTCCTGAAACTTTCATGTCTCTGTTGTCGTAAAAGGGGTCCTGCATGTTAAATTCTGGGGCACCATATTTCTGAGTCGGTATTCTGATGTCTCTTGAAGGAGCATCAAAATCATACATTTTGGCTGCCTTTGTTTTACCTCTTGGAACTTCAAAGCTGTTAGCATCCATTTGTGAATAGGTACCAAAATCAACATCAGAAACCATGCCTTGAAAATCAGGGCTATCAATTCCTCCTTTCATTCGGGGGGTTTTGAGATCCATCTTTGGAGAGCTGTATTTAAGATCTCTTACTTCTGGCATGTGTCCTGAGAGTCTCAGATTCCCAGGAGGAGCATCAATGTCGAAGTCTGGTGCGTTCACATCAACACTGGGTTTGCTGAAATTTGGTCCTTTTATTTTGCCTTTAGGGAAATCAACATTCATGCCTGGAGCTGTGAAATCTGGATTATGACCTCTAATACTGAAGTCTGGGGGGTCAAAGTCTGTCTTCATTTTAGGGGACTTTAGATCATAGTCAGGTGTCCTTATTTTGGGTCCTGAGAAACCAATATCAGGCACCTTAAAAGCAGGCATTTTCATTTTACCAGATGGCATGTCCATGTCTGGAAGTCTAAGGTCTGTTCTTGGAGCTTGAAGATCAACATTAGGACCATGGATGTCAATATCAGGACGATTAATTCCAGCATTTATTTTGGGAGCTGATGTGCTCAGATTAAGGTCAGGTTGATCAATGTCAGCATCCACATTCATATGTGGCCCTTTCATACCTGACAAGCCAAAGCTGGGCATCTTTACCTTTGGCATATTAATTTTACTTGACGGGCCACTGACATCAAAATCAGGTGATCTGATATCTAGATTTGGGCCTTTCAAATCAGACCTAGGCAGAGTCAGATCCATGTCTGGGGTATCAATTCCTCCAGTTATTTTAGGGCTTTTGAGATTCAGCTTTGGAGATTTGACCTTAAGATCAGGTCCTTCTGGCTTGCTGCCTGAGAGGGCCAGCTTTGGCAGTTTAAATTTACTTGAAGGTGCGTCAATGTCAAAGTCTGCAGTTTCTAAATCAAGATTGGGTTTCTTGAAATTTGGTCCTTTAATTTGACCTTTTGGTACATCAACATTCATGTCTGGAGCTGTAATATCTGGCTTATGACCTCTGAAATTGATGTCTGGTGAATCAAAGTCTGCCCTAAACTTTGGAGCTGACAGATCCATTTTAGGGGCATTCAGATCATAGTCTGGTGTCTTGATTTTGGGTCCTGAAAAACCAACATCAGGCATCTTGAGGGTGGGCAGTTTCAGTTTTCCAGAAGGCATGTCCATGTCTGGAAGTGCAAGGTTGGTTTTTGGGCCCTTGAAATCAGCATTGGGTCCATGAATGTCAATATCAGGACCGTTCATCCCTGCATTTAGTTTGGGAGCTGATGCACTCAGATTAAGGTCAGGCTGATCAATGTCTGCATCCACATTCATATGTGGCCCTTTCATACCTGACAAGCCAAAACTGGGCATCTTTAACTTTGGCATATTCAATTTACCTGAAGGGCCATCAACGTCAATATCAGGTGAATTGATATCAAGGTTTGGGCCTTTCAAATTAGTTTGAGGCAGAGTCAAATCCATGTTTGGGGTATCGATTCCTCCCTTTATTTTGGGGCTTTTGAGATTCAGCTTCGGAGATTTTATTTTAAGATCAGGTCCATCTGGTTTGCTACCTGAGAAGCCGACTTTTGGAAGCTTAAATTTACTTGAAGGAGCATTGATGTCAAGGTCGGGTGCATTAATATCAAGATTGGGCTTCTTGAAATTAGGTCCCTTAAAAGTACCTTTAGGAATATCAACATCCATGTCTGGGGCTGTGATATCTGGCTTATGACCTTTGATGTTGATGTCTGGTGAATCAAAGTCTGCCTTAAACTTGGGAGCTGACAGATCCATTTCAGGTGTCTTCAGATCATAGTCTGGTGTCTTTATTTTTGGCCCTGAGATACCAAACTTAGGCATCTTTAAAGTGGGCATTTTCATTTTTCCAGAGGGCTTGTCAATGTCTGGAAGAGTAAGGTCTGTTCTTGGGCCTTTAAGATCAGCATTAGGTCCATGTAAGTCAATATCAGGACCATTTAAACCTGCATTTATTTTAGGAGGTGATGCCTTCAAATTAAGGTCGGGCTTATTAATGTCAGCATCCACATTCATATGTGGCCCTTTCAAACCTGACAGCCCAAAACTGGGCATTTTAAACTTTGGCATATTCAATTTACCTGAAGAACCATTAATATCAATATCAGGTGATTTGATATCCAGGTTTGGGCCTTTTAAATCAGACTGGGGCAGTGTCAGGTCCATGTCTGGGGTATCTATTCCTCCCTTCATTTTAGGGCTTTTGAGATTCATCTTCGGAGTTTTGATTTTAAGATCTGGGCCTTTTGGCTTACTACCTGAAAATCCAAATTTTGGCAGTTTCAGTTTACCTGAAGGGGCATTGATATCAAGGTCAGGTGCATTCATGTCAAGGTTGGGTGTCTTTAAGTTTGGTCCTTTAAATTTACCTTTAGGGAAATCAAGATTCATATCTGGACCAGTGATATCTGGCTTATGACCTTTAATGTTGAGGTCTGGGGAATCAAAGTCAGCCTTGAACTTTGGAGCTGACAGATCCATTTCAGGGGTCTTCAAATCATAGTCAGGCGTCTTTATTTTGGGTCCCGAGATACCAAATTTAGGCATCTTTAAAGTGGGCATTTTCAGTTTTCCAGAAGGCTTTTCAATATCTGGAAGAGTAAGGTCTGTTCTTGGACCTTTGAGATCAAGATTAGGCCCATGTAAGTCAATATCAGGACTATTTATCCCTGCATTTAATTTGGGAGCTGATGCACTTAGATTGAGGTCGGGCCGATCAATGTCAGCGTCCACATTCATATGTGGCCCTTTCAAACCTGACAGGCCAAAACTGGGCATCTTTAGCTTTGGCATATTCAGTTTACCTGAAGGGCCATTGACATCAATATCAGGTGTTTTGATATCTAGGTTCGGGCCTTTTAAATTAGTTCGAGGCAGAGTCAGATCCATGTCTGGAGTATCGATTCCTCCCTTTATTTTAGGGCTTTTTAGATTCAGGTCTGGGGAATCAAAGTCTCCCTTAAACTTTGGAGCTGACAGATCCATTTCTGGGGTCTTCAAATCATAGTCGGGTGTCTTTATTTTTGGTCCCGAGACACCAAACTTAGGCATCTTTAAAGTGGGCATTTTCAGTTTTCCAGATGG
>JAHKKF010469832.1:0-20283 GCA_019740295.1 Labeo calbasu | reverse complement strand
AAATGGCAGGTATTTTTGAACACCTCAGAAGTCTGAAATGGAAAGAGCTTTTTATAAACAGTGGTAATGCCATTTACATAGAGATGAACTCTCTTGAGATTTCTTCAGAGTTGAGCATACATGAATGTCTATCTTAATTAGATCAGTAACAACACTGGAGGGTGATTATGTTGTAAAATTATTTTAATAGCTTTAAATTCAAAGATATGGAAAAAAATCAAACTTGTGTAAAAAAGTGCAACAGTTTCAAAGTGCTTCTAGAGTAATTGGTTCAGTGTTAGTTTGGATCTTATCTATTGTCCTTTCAAGTGAAGCAGAACATTATATACTTATGTAAAGCAATACCCCCAAAATTCCTACATCTGACTAAATGATCATACAGCTTGCAGACAGTAGTTTTTTCCTAAAAAGAAATGTTAATCAGTTTGAAGAAATAAGCCAACCCAAGATTGCTGGGAAGAAAGAAACGTTCAATGTCACCTCACAAAAACATCTTTTCAGCATTTCCCAATTTTGCAGGGTTGTTGAATCAATACAGAGAAAATTGCACACCTTTTGTTGAAGAGCACTGCTGCCATCTACACTGGAAAGGACACACAGTAAAACCATCATTTATCCCGTCTTTGTATACTTTTTCGATTCCCTGCATAGACAGTCTCCTAATTATATATCTGAATGAAGACTCAAGAGCATAACAAAATCTATGGGCAAAACTCTCATTAACTCCCTTCCACTGTGAATACCCAATACTCCCTAATCTTTTTCTCGTCTTCTTTTCTCTCCTCTCCTCTCCAGTCCTCCATCAATCTCACTCTTTACACCAGCGGCTGCTTGTCAGAAGCGGTGGAGGGCAAGGACTCCACGCTGGCTCTGTAGATGGGTTTCTTCTGGGAGCGGTCATCACTGAAAGGACAAGAGAAGGAAATGCGACAGAGTGAGTGTTTTTTTCAGGCAGAATAAGAAAAGATTTGGGCCTGTGAGGGAACGAGGTTAGTGAGAGTTATTTGCACATAGACTAGCCTGCCTGGACAGCTTTGAGAGAGTGAGAAGATGCAGGGGGAGAGAAGTGGTCATCAGCGTTTACTGATGCTCACAGTAATACACAGACTCCACTCGACATGATGGAGGAGGGCTGGGGGTCAAACACCCACATGAATCATGGCACACATTTCTAGACAGCATGACTACAGTGGTTTGAAGTGCTTACATGGGTCCCTTGCTCTTGCTCTGTTTGGCTCTGCGGCAGAGGTAAGTGGTCAGGGATATCACAACCACCAGAAGGACCAGTCCTACTCCACATATCATGAGAACAGTGCGACCGGTGGTTGTCTCATACCATGCTGCATCCTCTGTAAGACACAGACGCAATCACATCATACATCTATCAAACTGACTTCAAAGATCGTTCTGTTGTATTCAGATCATTTAAACAATATACTGAATAAATACATCAATAAGTGATTTTGCTTGTTGAGTTGTTGTTAGTGCCATTGGATATCAAATGAAATGTTCAAATCATAAACATACTGTGTATAAACAAATCAACTCAAGTTGTTTACTATAAGCAACACACTGTCAATCCCTTTTTGATCTTCTGACCTGGTAGAACAGTGATGCTGATTGTACGTTTCTTCATGAGAGAAGACACAGTCGGAGACTGAGCCGAACAGGTGTATCTCCCTCCATCCTGTTCCCTCACCTTCACCAGCTTCAGCTTATTGGAGGGCAAAAGCCAGTCCTCTCCCTTGATAGAAAACAGACAAAAAACAGATAGGGAAGAAGTTATTGAGAAGTGAAAAGCAAAGCTGAAACTACGCTGAGTATCTGACGTAAGAAAGATAAGCCAGAAGTAATAATTCTTATGAAGGGAACCATGCAAGAAGGTGAATTCCCACTTCTGTAGACCTTGTGAATAAAAAACGCATAACATAACCACATAACAAAATATACTGAAACTTTCCTAAGAATCTCTGCACTAGGTATAAATTATGTTAGTGGGTACAAAAGAGTAATGAAGTAAAAAATAAAACATAATGCAATTCAAGGAAACAAATGCCTGTGCAAAGTCCACTCCAAGCAAATCATAACTGTACAAATGCTTTTGGCACTAGCTGAACGGCTGCAGCCTGCCAACAAAGACCATTTCAATTTAAATGAAAGTGAATTAAGAGGATTCCCAGTCAAGTCAAAGTTCTGGCCAAAGCACCATTGTTTAAGCTAATCTGCTGGCTCCAAACGTCTTTCTGTTTCCTCCGCTGGATTGCAGACACAGAGCACAATAAACAGGTAAACCGTGTTCTGTCATTTAAGTAAAGCTGGCTTTTCTGGTTTACTCCATTCATAATAATCTGCCGGGTAAACATCGGAAGTACATATTTGAAGCCAAATTGACTGAGTGAAATTATGTGTTTGAACTGTCACAGTAGAGACACCGCACATTCGTGACGTGGTAGAGGACAGACTGTCGTTCTGAATAACAGGAATGAGTCATTCTGCACTTCAGTCTCGTGAAATTTATGGTCATCGATCACCCACACCATGACATTTGGAGGGACTTTTTTTGGTTTGAGAAATAAGGGTATGCACATGCTTTTTACAGCGTGTTATGTGTAGTCAAGATTAGTATGTTCAACAGTTACTCAACAAATTAATCTGTCAATTAAAATAAACAAATTAAAATGAATAACTTGTCTCACCATCACCAGCCCATGACAAGTGAATTGAGTTTAATCAGCCTTACCAGAAAACATTTTGTACTGTCCCTGAAATGATTTTTATTGATTATAATATAATTTAAAAGTATTTTTGTCTCTATAGCAATGGAATTGCTATGGAAGCCTGTGTCCACCATTAAATTAAAAAATAAAAAAGGGGGTTACACTTTATTTTAATGTGTCCTTGTTACAGTGTATTATACATTTAAGTACTGATTAATAATAATTAACTACATGTACTTAATATATGGATAGGGTGAGGAATAGGGTTTGACAAACTCACAATGCTGACTTTTTCCTCAGAATTGCAAGTTAAGTCTGACTTTGTTCTGACTTTATAACACAATTTTGAGTTAAGTCAGAGTTGTGAGATATAAACTCACGATTTTGAGAAAATATCAATCTTTTTCCCCCCTTAGAATTTGACATTATGACTTGCAATTGTGTTTATATCTCACAATTCTGAGAAAAAAGATTTCAAAGACTTAAGTTTTCGCAATTATGAGTTCATATCCCAAATTTTGACTTAATAACTCGCAAAAGTGACTTTGAATTGCAAGCTTAAATCTGACTTTGTTCTGACTTTATAACACAATTTTGAGTTGAGTCAGTATTGTGAAATATCACCTTGCAATTCTGAGAAAATATCAGTCTTTTTCCCCCTCAGAATTTAACATTAAAACTCGCAATTAAGAGTTTCTATCTCACAATTCTGAGAAAAAGTCAGCATTTGTGTTTCTATTTTGCAAATTCTGACTTTATTTTCTGCAATTACAAGTATTTTTTGCAATTCTGACTTTATAACTTGCAACTGCGAGTTTATCTCACAATTTTGAGTAAAAAGTCAGAATTGCAAGTTTTTTATAACATAATTCTGAGAAAAAAAATCAGAATTGCGAGTTTATATCACGCGATTCTGAGAAATAAAGTCAGAATTTGAGTTTAAATCTGAATTTATAACTCGCAATTGCGAGTTTATATTTCACAGTTTTTAGAAAAAAGTCAGAATTGCGATTTTGTGTCACAATTCTGAGAAAATAAGTCAGAACTGCGAGTTTGTATCTCACAAATTTTGACTGTATTGCTCAGAATTACGAGTTTTTATCTTGCAAATTCTGACTTTATTTCTCGCAGTTTATATCCCAGTTTATAAAATGCAATTATGAGGAAAAAAAAGTCAGAATTTTAAGTTTATATCTGACTTTGTTTTGACTTTATAACACAATTTTGAGTAAAGTCAATATTACAAAATATAAACTCGCAATTCTGACGAAATGGTTTTTTCCCCCTTGGAATTTGACATTATAACTCGCAATTGCGAGTTTATATCTCACAATACTGAGGAAAAGTCAGAATTGCGAATTTATATCTTGCAAATTCTGACTTTATTTCTTGCAATTTTGAGTTTATGTCCCACAACTCTGACTTTATAACTTGCAATTGCGAGGTTTTCTCCCAATTTTGAGAAAAAGTCAGAATTGTAAGTTTAAAGCTCACAATTCCGAGAAGAAAGTCAGAATTGCGAGTTTATATCATGTAATTCTGAGAAAAAAAAAATCAGAATTTTGAGATGTACACTTAAAGTTGTGAGAAAAAAGTCAGAACCGTGAGATAAAAAGTCGATATTACCTTATTTTATTCTTCATTCAGTGGCAGAAATGGGCTTCTTTAGATTACAGCTTCCTTTCATATTAGTGAAAAAGATTGCATTATATACAAAGATACTTCAGTCTCCTTGAAACTGCACGCCAGGATTTTGTTCCTATAAATATGTATTAATTTTGGCGGCTCAATGTGAGAAACATTTCACATGTGTTGTGAAATACATTTCTAGACATCCTAGATAAACAAATGTTGAAAATTTTTCACTGAGGTGGAAGATGCACAAGACGTGACAGATGTTTTCTTTAGCAAACATCTGTCAAGACTCATGTGGCTTATTCCTTTGATTTGAATTGCACGTGTCAATTATATCAGTGATTGTATGATTATCGTTCTCACATTCTATTTAAACTTCTATTTAATCATTATATTAAATACCTAGCCACTAATTACTAATTTGAGTTTTATTTTCTCACTATTTTCCCACTGTCAACTTTTGCTCACATTTGGTTGCCGTTTTTGACCCTAGTTGCACATAGCTCGCATATAAATATGAATCAGAATTGATATGTGTAGACTAGACCTCCTTAGTGTAGATCTAGCATACACTGTATCTAATGCACATTTCCTTTTCTAACTAAATGAGTTGACAACTTTCACAACCTTTCCCCAAGACCTCAGTGAATAAGCTTATTTTCACTTCAACAGCCATCTGGCCTTCCAGGGTTTTTTTTCTCAATTGTATGAGAAACCTACATGAAAACAAGCAACTGCAATCCCAATACAGCAGTTTTGCAGTAGACAGAGTAATGCATCATGTTAAAAAAGAAAAACTATTAGAAAAAAATGAAGGAAAATAAAAAAAGCAAGAGCATTAGATGTTAAATCTGTCACCTCTTTAGCCCAGACGTACTCAGGTGCCTCAGAAGCTGAAGTAGAACATTCCAGCTCCACATCATCACCTAAGCGTACTTTGAGGTCCTGCACTGAGTTGAAATAACGTTGTAAGTATCCCAAACCAGCCCTGTGCACAGCCACCTCCCGCATGTCTGTGAGGGAACACGAGAGAACATTTGAGGATAAAACGGATTAGTCAAAACAGCTCTGCTCCTGGATATATTTGCATAGCATAAAAACAAGGAAGTAGGGCATGGAAATTCCAAGCATTTTCACTGCTCCAAAAACAACATATGTACAGTATATATTCAATATAAGTTATAAACAAATAAATGCAGCATTAGTGAGCATAAGAGACAAAATGAAAATTTACATAATCTTACCAACCCCAAACTTTTAAACAGTTTTGTAACTTGTTGGTGACAGCGATGGATTATCACCAACGATTATACTATATTAAGTCCAGATTTGCTGTAATAATACAACATGAGCATGGATCATCTTGTCTCCATCTGATTATTCATACTGATCCATCTGTTTTTTCCACTCAGTTTTTCCAATAAATCACCACTGTCAACTTGTCCCTGGCCACTGTAAAGGCCCCGATCGATAGCAATATTGATTTTGTCATCTTGGGAGATAAAGAGTTTTATTTGTCGTCTAATCTTTAAATCCCAAATATAAAACTTCCTTGCAACAAAAATGTCAGATGCAACTTGCCTCACATATAACGATGGAAAGATTGAAGCTTCTGGACAATCTAGACACATATGGATCAATTTATGTATGTAGCAATTAGTGCGGATTTGCATGGTAGATCATTAGCACTTTTCATGCTGCCCTTGACTTACAATGTATGGGGATGGTGAGGGGTTGGGAAGAGTTGTCTGCTACAGAACTGTCCTCAGAGACGCAGCGGTATGGACCCTCAGACCAGGACTGGATGCTGGCGATGAAGAGAAGCAGTCTGCCTTCCTCCCTTCTCACATCCACGTCATAGAGAAAACAGCGGCGGTAGAAATACGCCTGATCTGACTCGAGCCGATACCACCTCTTCATGTACTGTTGGGAGAAAAAGAAATAAATATTTCCTTCCAGTAGCATACAAATTGAATATGATGCTCATTTGACTTCAACTTTATTAGTTCTGTCCTGAATGAAAATTTCCTGATAATTTACTCACCCCTGTGTCATCCAAGACGTTCATGTCTTTCTTTCTTCAGTCGAAAAGAAATTAAGGGTTTTGAGGAAAACCATATGGTGGACTTCAGTGGGGATCAGCTGGGTTGATAGTCCAAACAGCAGTTTCAATGCAGCGTCAAAGGGCTCTACGCAATTCCAGCCGAGGAATAAGGGTCTTGTCATTTTCCGAAATTGTCCGACATCGTTGTTTTACCTTTTTTGGAAAGGGCGTTTGACTCTCTTTGCACGTTCGCTTTGTAAACACTGGGTCGGTACTTCTGCATACATCACGCGTGACCTTTCCAACATGACTACGTCATGCATGAAGTCGTGGACGCAGAGCTAGTGCAAGATGAGCATTTGTGGTTAAAAAGTATATCAATTTTTATTCTTTTAGAAAATGGCTGATAGTTTCGCTAGATAAGACCCTTATTCCTTGACTGGGATCGTGTAGAGCTCTTGGAAGCTGCATTGAAACTGCAATTTGGACCTTCAGCCCATTGATCCCTATTAAAGTCCACTATATGGAGAAAAATCCTGGAATGTTTTCCTCAAAAACTTTAATTGGATGACATAGGGGTGAGTAAATTATCAGGATATTTTAAGTCTGGAGTGAGCTAGTCCTTTAACATATTAACAGCATGTGGATTACTTGTGCTTTTTTGTCCCTTTGGAGCAAAACAGATTTTGTAAAAACATTTTCACTGTGGATTAACTTACTATATTTTGATTGCTTGTTCTACCTTAGAAATCTTCCTTAACTCTGTAAAGCCTGAAAAATCTTTTTTTTTTTTGGCAGAAAGAACAATTTATTGAACATTTAGATAAATATAAAAATATCTATGTGATTTTTGTTGAGTATCACATTTGATTTGCCCAAAAAGTAAGATGAAATACTGATCAAAATAATCAAATCAAAATAATCTTTACAGCAGTATAGCAGACTACTTAGCTGACATAAAATGCATATAAATATTAGTTATTACTGTGGATCTCCCATTTATATATGCCTTAGTAAGATTATAGTTCTTAGTTTTATGAACAATACGCTGTATTTTTATCGTGGTTATTTCAAAACATTTATTGCAATACAAATACAATGACAATTGAGAGATGTAAACAAAATTCCTCATAAGCCTGATGTATCATATTTTATACTCAGATTTTAAGATGATTTTTCTTAATATGTACATATACCTAAGCTGCTTTAGTCCAGTAAGTGTTCATGGAGATATGTTACTAATAATAACAAAGTTCTTACATTTCATTTGTAAAAATCAGAAATGATTTCGAGGCAAAAAGACGTTTGTACTATGACTAAAAGGGTGTTGTTTTAAAAATTATAGTAAAATGCCTTTTACTGGCTTAAAAACTATTATTCACATGGGAGGAATGTAGTAGAATGTGTAAAACAGGTTTTTCCATGAACATTTTGATCTTGTTGATAATTTAGAGGCCTTTGAAATTTGTTTAGCAAATAAAATGCCCTAGGCTTTTTGGGTTAGAAACATCTTGCTGATGTAAGGAAAACTTGCCATATTTGATAAAGTATTTTACAGTTGGAGGAAGCAGACTATTTGGGGCACTGGCACTTGGGTCTCACTAACACAGGTTAATGAGAGATTGCAAAACAAAACATCTGTCTTTGTGATTGGTGGTATGGAAACCCTGTTTTGCTTGAATGCGTTTAGATCGCTGAAAAAGGTGACAAACAGACTCTGTACTGACAGAAGCAGCAGATGCTGTGAATCCTCCAAAGACCCCTCACTGCCAGATACTAATTAAACCCAGAATAACAGTCCTCAGAAGCTCACTAAAACACACACTGCCTCCTGCTGTTTAAATACCAGTTGCAGTCTTGATCTCCAGACAAATAAATTCAAAATAATGTTACTGTTCTTCATTTGAGATTTCCGTATAATATTGTTTACAAAATCACAACAGCAGTTTTGGATATTTGAGAGCAAGCGTCCCTCACAGATAGGTTTGTAATTTTAGATCTCTCACTTTCTGTTTATACAGTAATCAGACCTGCTGCACTGCGGAAGACGTGCCCAGACAGCAACAATAACCTAAACCCTTCTCATTTCCCATGAGAAACAGCATGTCATTTCAGTTTCAATCTGCTGTTTTCTTAGCATTTACAGACAAATGCACGTCAAAGCACATTGTGCACCTGATATTTCCTTGCCACTGTGTTAAGTGACCTTACCTTGGAGAACCTCTCAAAGTGCACTGTGCTCATGTTCAGCTCCGATGCTGTATCCACACACTCCAATGTCACATCCTGGCCTTCCAGAATCGCCTCAGATGGACCTTTTACCTCCAAAGAAGCTGCAAAACACAGAAGAATAGTAGGAATAGTAAAACAAAACCGTAATCTACTAGCTTTATAGATGCAACAATTGCATCTTTGTTTATTATCTCATATGGAAGCAGCTGATTTTTGTACTCTTAATCTGATATATGTAAATAGGCTTATGTATTTATGTAACCTAATATTCCAGAATATTCTACTTTCTAAACTTTCTGGTCTGGTTGGCACACCAGCCATGACAACAGGAACATGAGAAGGCAATTTACATGCTATCTGATGCGCACTGCTGTAAAACTAAGGTAAAGCATTGCGCAAATACAGAAATACTGGTATGTTGTTTCGTCTTAAGGTCTCACGTGCACATTTTATGAAACTATTCTTATTGTCAAGCAAACTTGAAGGTGCTTTTGAACAAAAACTATTTGTTTAACATGTTGTCTAACTGGATGGGTCACGATGGTGTGCATCAGGTGTGCCTTAGGTGAGGTGGCAAATTCTTCGTCTTACTTGCTGTAGGCGACTTAATATATAAAATGCGTAATGATGTTTTGCACCTTCACGATGCAAATGCAGTTTTTATGGGCGTTATATCGTTATGTTATAACTCGGTAACGTCAAACGAACAGAAAGACTTTCGTTTTCACCTGACTGCACCTAAACATTCCCTGAATTACCCCTGAAGAAGGAACTGTTGGTAGTTCACACTAATTCAGTTTTGAGGTGTGCAATTCTGAACCTTTAGATACATTTTCATTTACAATTTGTGCAAAGATATCCAAGCTTTTAAACATCAGCTAGCAATACAAGAATAAGTCAAAAATATTACAATAACAACAATAAAAGCTATGAAATCGTAACATCTTATTGCTCTGCCCTAGCTATTTTGCTTTTGTAGATACACTGACGTTGCGTTTGTTATCACATTGCTTTTAGGTTGAAGGCGTTAAAAATAATGCTTCTGCGCGAACATAAACAAAATGTTATATACCTGTGGATGTTTGGAGGAAGGTGAATGCCAGGAGTGTGATGAAAATATAGCTTCTCATTTTGAAAGATCTTGACGTCTCCGTTTGAGAGAAACTTCTGCAGAAATGAAAGTTTGTAAACACAATTTATTACCGCGGAAGAAGGTGGAGCTTGCGACACAACTTACCTTACTGTTGTTTCTTTTTATATTTTTTTACAAAATATACAACGATGCACTAATATAATGTTACAAAGGCATTTATTTGTTCTATATTTGTTGTCATATTACAAAATTTCTAAGAGCCAACACTGACGCTATTGTATCAAAACGTATCTAACTTCTCATCAAATAAAGCTTGCGTCACTTGTATCTAGCATAATTTATATTCAGAAGGTCTGAGTTCATTTTAATACGAAAAGGCACTTCTTCTGGCGCCTATCAAGACGCTAAAGGTTTTGTTTAAGTTTTTGTGTAACAAACGTCTGATATGTGAATCTGCAATAAAGCAACAAACAATGCCATTAGGACTACTTAAATGTACCAATGTTGCGGTTGGGTTACCTCAGCGACCGCAGTTCCTCTTCTTAAAAGTCTATTTTACGACAGGTGGCGCCTATTGTAGGTACTGAAATCTTCCATACATTTAAAATTGTTTATTGTAACTCACGTAATTTGTCATGAAGCCCTTATAGTCATTTATAAAGTTCTTCTTACCTTATTCTTATATTTCAAAACAAACGGTGAGGGGATATCAACCGCAGCTGCCGAGTATGATGGTAATAATTGCTAGACTAGGCCTGTGTGATTTTTAACTTTCTATTAATAGTTATGGTTAATGGATTCTCCTTATCTGTCATTTCATTGAGCTGTCGAAGTAAACATTTGATAGTTTGCATATAATTTGAATATACATTATGCAACCCAGTGCAAAGGTTCTTTGAATATAATGAACTATTTGTGAACACCAGGTAGGCTAATACATTATACATGCGTGTAAATAGATCTGCAGCGAATACTGTATAATATGTGACCCTGGACCACAAAACGGGGTCAGTTTTGTGAAAGTGAGATTTATGTATCATATGGTTTGTTAGGATGTGACAATATATGGCCAAGAGACAACTATTTGAAAATCTGAGGGTGCAAATAAATCAAAATACTGAGAAAATCGCCTTTATGGTTGTCCAAATGAAGTAATGAAGTACTAATCAGAAATTAAGTTTTGATATATTTACAAAATATCTTCATGGAACTTGATCTTTACTTAATATCCTAATAATTTTTGGCATAAAAGAAAAATAGGTAATTTTGACCCATACAATGTATTTTCTACTATTATACTACAAATATACCCATGCTACTTAAGACTGGTTTTGTGGTCGAGGGTTGCATATTATATTCTTTTTCCAGCAAATAAATAAATAAACAAACAAACATAACCCAGGTCACTGCCATTGAACTGGAGGAAAGAGAAACAATAAACATGCAGTTTAGACTGTACTTAGTAGTAGGTCATTAAATAATACATAGCCTAGGAAATTTGAAGAGGGCAGAACAGTCACTAGGGAGCAATGGAAATCCCCTAGTCTAAAGTTCAGTGACCTTACAGTAATTTTAGACAGTCACAGGTGACTCAGCAAAGGTGAATTCTTCAGGAAGTGCTATACTGTAGTCTGAAACATGTCTGTAGGAGGCTACTTGTTTGTTTGTTGTAGACAAAGCTTCATGTCTCATATTGAGAATATGTAACCACAAGACAAGCTTCAAAGGTTCTGGTCTGAAATGTATCACAAATGTTAGTTACCAAATTACAAAAGTAATTAGCAGATCAGAGTACATCATTAACCCAGGCTAGTATCAATATGGTCACAAAATTGAATTTTTCAAATTTAAACTCCAAATAATGTACATCAACATTTATTTCTGTTGATACATGTGTACACAATGGACATGTAGACATGAGCTAAACTGACAGATGAACAAAAAGTATCTGAGGCTCTGGGTTGAGATGTCATTGACAGTTATAACTGGCCAACAACATTCACAATACCGCGTAAGAAGGGTTCACATATCAACAGTGTAATGCTAAAAATACAAAATGGACACAAAAATAACAGACAATTCATTTCCCCTGCCAGTTTCCCCAAACTTTAATTCTAAGTAATAATACAGATATCTTCAACAACAAACCTTTGGCCACTCTTAAAAATGGCAGTCCCTCACTCCATGCAGTCTTGTGTAGTGTCAGTCCCTGCAGAGGACATGAATACAATAAGCAAAACTTGGCAGGTACATCAAATACAATAATAAGGTTATAGTATTCATCCCCACACAACAAGCTAAACTGACTCTAAATGCGGTAAGAGCGTCATTTAATTTAAACGCATTAATTCTACAACCTCACTCGCATGTGTTTGATTTTTGACTTTTGAAGCCAGAATCTAAAAGACTTAGTCTTAGTCTGTATGTGCTTTTCAAGGTTCCCATTAAGACGGAACTCACTGCTGGTTCAGCAAAGAACTGTGCTCTGTCAATTTCAGGCTTAAAACCTTGTCCTAAAACCTAGGAAACCAATCAAAACCATTCATCCATTCTCCAAACCACTTATCCACTGTTGGGTTGTGTGGCTGCTGGGGCCTATCCCAGCATCTTGGGCCACAGGCTTTGGAAACACCCCACACAGATGGCCAATCCACCACACAGATACACATTCACACCTTCAGACAATTTAGCTTCTGCAATTAACTTTCGTTGCACGTCTTTGGATTGTGAGGGAAAACAGTGCACCAAGAGGAATCTCACACCAGCACAGAGAGAACATGCAAACTCCGCACAGAAAGGCTTCCGGCTCCAACCGGGCACCTTCGTGCTGTGAGGTTACAATACTACCCTCTAAACCACCGTGCCGCCCTTCAGTCAGCACCTTTTCTTAATAATCCAGTTGATTATCAAAACAGCATCAGAAGTTTGTTAAACTAAACAGAAATATAAGAAGCTTAAAAAACAACTTGCAAAATACTTTCACATACATACATACATACATACAAAGTGCTAAAATGTAAAATAATGCACTCTTCCACTATCAGGCTGAATGGTTGTAAGTCACACTGAGTATAAAGTACAAGTACATTTGTGGATTTCTCAGCACACCTAGCTAACCATCCTAAGGCCAGGAGAATCATGCTGGTAGAACGGCTTTAGTAACATAGAGACTCGTGAGCTTTGTAAACCAAGTCTTCTTCTCTTTGCTTTCTCGTATCCTTTCGGCTTGACAATGGAAAAACTAGTGCAGGTTTGGTAACGAATATGCACAAGTACTTTAATACTGATAGGCAAAGCTACTTATTTAAAGTTTAAGGTGCAGTTTCACAATACAGGTCGTCACAATTTAGCTTTTTTAGAGGCACAAATCACAGGTTAAAGAATCTTACATGACCAAAACAAGAATGTTAGGTCTGACGTCACACGCCACCATTTCCGGGCCCAAGTGCTCTATCAGATGCCAAAATCAAACAACAAATGATGCTAATATTCAGTACACTCACAGTGCACTGTAATACTACTGGAAAATCATGATCCTAACCTTTATCTCCATACCAAAATCTTAAATGGCTAGACAGTGATTCATAATTTATAAATCATTAAAATACTGGTGTCTAGGACACCGTGAGTCCGTAGACTGTAGTGTACACTTCAAGTTTTTAAAAGCTTAGCTTAAAGGAATAGTTCACCCAAAAATGAAAATTCTGTCATTAATTACTCATCCTCATGTCATTCCAAACTCGTAAGACCTTAGTTCATCTTCGGAACACAAATTAAGTTATTTTTGATGAAATCCGAGAGCTTTCTGACCCTGCATAGATAGACAACTTCATCTAACAATTTCTTCTACTGTGTGTAGTTTTCTTTGGTCTCTTTTCTCTTTATAATTATTTGTCCATCCTGTAATGATCTGCCTGCTCTCTAGGGGTCAGAAGTGTTCTGTTTTTTGTATTTGTGTTGTTTTGTGAGTACATCCCCTACACCCGACTGTCTGAATGGGCCAGATTCTCCCTACTTCATGTTATGTTTTTGCTTTGAATAAATTCCGCTAATGAACCGAGCCTTTTTGTGCTGTCCCTCTTTGTCTTATGGCTCTGACCGTAACATAATTGGGGGTTCGTCCGGGATTATTATGTTTATGTTATGTTTTTTGTTTGGTGTGGGAGGAAAGGTGTGTGGACGTAACCTGTATGTTACGTCCACACACCTTTCCTCCCACACCAAACAAAAAAACATAACATAAACATAATAATCCCAGTTTGAAACAACATGAGGGTGAGTAATTAATGACAGAATTTTCATTTTTGGGTGAAATGACCCTTTAAATGTTTGATGTAAATGAGATAGCATTCTCAGTTGAAATGTATAGCGTCTTGGACACAAATAATATTTCTTACATCATGACTTAAAGGAGAAGTTCACTTCCAGAACAGAAATGTACAGGTAATTTACTCACCACCTCGTCATCCAAGATGTTCACGTCTTTCTTTGTTCAGTCATAAATAATGTTTCTTGAGAAAAACTTTTCAGGAATATTTTCCATATAGTGGACTTCTATGGTGCCCGTGAGTTTGAACTTCCAAAATGCAGTTTAAATGCAGCTTCAAAGGACTCTAAACGATCCCAGTCAAGGAAGAAGCGTCTTATCTTAATGATCAGTTATTTTTTTTTTTAAATTACAATTTATACTTTTTTAACCTCAAATGCTCATCTTTTCGACATACCCTAACTGTATTGACCTGGATTACCCAGACTACGCATACACATCGCAGAGCTAGACAAGACGAGCATTTGAGGTTAAAAAGTGTATAAATTTTAATTTTCACTAGGTAAGACCCTTGTTCCTCGGCTAGGATTGTTTAGAGCCTTTAAACATTGCATTTAAATGCAATTGCATTTAAACTGCCTTTTGGACGTTCAATTTCGTGGGCACCATAGAAGTCCACTATATGGAGAACATTCCTGAAATGTTTTCATCAAGAAACATAATTTCTTCACGACTGAAGAACACAAATGAACATCTTGGGGGTGAGTAAATTATCTGTACATTTATGTTCTGGAAGTGAACTTCTCTTTTAACAGTACTAGGGGACTGATATCAGCAAGTTTCAAATAGGTTCAACATCTGCCTTAATACATTTCATATTAAAGTTGCTTTTATCTTCCCTCTCTTTTGAAATACATGGAGTCTGAAATGTTTGTTGTTTTTGTCTAATCTACAGTTTTGTCTGAGCTGCTCTCTTCCTTTTCTCTCTCTTCCTTAGAGTAGTGTTGCAATGTCTGATGTCTGTTTCTAGACGGAGCATCTGGAAAACGCTGACCACAGTCCTCGCAGGCATACGGAAGGGCCTCTTTGTCCCCATCCCCTCTTAACTGCTCTTTACTGGGCGGACTCCTCTCTTCCATTTCCCGGAGTTGGATCTGGTTGAGACTGGAGGCCTGAATTCTCTGGAAGTCTGAGGACGAAGCTGAGGCAGCAAGACTAGGCCTGCCCACAGAGTTGGGCTCCGTCACGATCCCGTGAACTGTTCGGTGATGAAAGCGAATGCCAGAACGGTTTGAAAAGCTTTTCCCACAGAGCCCACACACAAAAGGCCTCTCACCTGTGTGGATGCGAGTGTGGATCTTCAAAGCCCCAGACTGAGTAAAGCACTTCCCACATTGAATGCAGCGGTAGGGTTTCTCCCCCGTGTGAATTCGCTGATGCGCCCTCACCCCGGCTAGGTGAGGGAAACCCCTTCCACAATAAGTACAGGTGTACGGCCTTTCTCCGGTGTGAATTCGGCGGTGAATCTTAAGCGCCCCCGATTGGCTGAAGCTCTTGCCGCAGTCGGCGCAGCTGTAGGGCCGAGCACCTGTGTGTACGTTGAGGTGGATGCGCAGATTGCTGTGCGAGTTGAATGCACGGCCGCACTCGGCGCACAGGAATCCGCCAGTTTTGGATGCATGCTGGGTTCGCTGGTGCTGCAGCAATTGAGACGGCCGGGGGAAAGAAGCATTGCAGTGCATGCATGGGAGCTGCTGCAAGCCTTCCTGTTGCGCATGGCCTTGCTGATGCCGCAGGAGCTGGGAGCAGGTGGGGAAGGTGCGCTGGCAGGACAGGCAAGGGAAGGACGGAAGCGTACACGATGTGCAGGATGTGAGCGGGCAGTGATGGTGGTGGTGATGGTAGTGGTGGTGGGCAACGTGTGCCTCTGAGTCCTTTTGTTGGCGTAGAAGTTGGCTACAGCTTTGAAAACCACGGTGGCAGCATAGACACGGAAAGGCCTGGACTGGTGGGACACCTGGGGACTCGGGATTTGCCTGAGGGATTGGGCTGTGGGTGCTAGTGCCTTTGTCCTCTTGTTGGGGGTGAGAAGATGTGCTGCTGGGTTCAGTGTGTTCCTCTTCCAGAGAGAGTCCCAAACCTAGACACAAGCCTAGGCCGACAGGGGTAGGGCTGGGCTCTTTGGTCTGCTGCGGTAGGGTGGATTGCGGGGGCGAAGGTGGTTGGATCTGTGAGGGTGGGCTGGTTCTGGGTTTTAAGGTGTGGACTGAGGAACTAGGAGATGAGGAAAGAGGGCAGCCAGGACATGTGCAGGCACGATGCTGAACTACAAAAGAGGGGAATGAGAATGCATTAAATGAGTCAGTTTATATAAATGAAGCAGCGAGTAAATAATGGATAAACATGATAAAACTTGATACTAAACTATTTCCTGGCAGAGCTAGGAACCAAGAATCGTTTGTTATTCAAAAAAACGAGTGCACTGGTTGTTCATATAACAAGAAGTAGTTAAAGACATATTACAAGCTTTGGCATATTAAGTGATATTTTATGAAAATAAATGGCATATATTACCAAAATCATTTTAGTATTTTTATTAGTACATGGGCTTCTGGAATATATGATTCTATTTAGCAGGGTTCAGCTATCAAATATTTCTAAAAAATTACTGTTGTCATCGCATGGGGCGTTTGATCTGCATTAGAAAGTTTAGGAACTCAACTTTTGCAGCAAGAATAATTTATTTATGTATTTTAATTTACATTAAATGTAAAACTTTATTTTATTTAAAATATCTGTTGAAATCTAAAATGACCTCATCATTTGGCAACAGGCTGTAGAGGCCAGTAAATGCGATATATAATAATAAAGTACTAAAAGAAATGGAACTGTTACCCAGAATCAATTCTGCATGTTTCCCAATCCTTTTTCATGAGAATAAAGTATATTTCTAACACAGCGGTACAGTACCCTTACAGGCTATTGTGATATACTTACCATGGCTTTCATGATCTCTGGGCTCCCTTTCCTCAGAAAGCAAACCAAAGCGATCAGTACTTTTCACCTGGCTCTGTCTGGATGGGGCAGAATTGGGAAGATGAGATACTTTGGGCCAAGCTGAACTTGGTGTCTCCTCAGTACGTTGCTCTCTCAGTGGAAGCCCAGTGACTGAAGAATTTGCGGCCATAAGGTCACCAATAAAATTATGCATATCCAGCCATGAGCATGGACCAGCCTGCATTAAAATAATATACATATTAAATACTGTAATATTTTTTTTTTTATAAAATATGGTATATAATAATGTTGTCACACTGCTGCATATGCACATTTCTTCACACTGTTTAAGTAAATAAATACTCCCTTTAAGCAGTAGAATAACGGGGTCATAGAATAAATCGCATCATGAGAAAATGACACCTTTAGGTACGCGTAACAAGATGCAATACAAGCGTTATGCATACGATATCAAGCGATACATCGTACTAAATAACAAAACATTTCCATCGGTCCGCATCGCTGTGTTATTAAATACAGGTACGCCAATAAAATGCTTCCGTCTGCCTTTTTGTCGCCTTTGGTATTTCTCCAAGCCATGAAACACATCACACGCCCCTTTTAAGGCTACTTCCTCGTGTTTATTTTGGCATGTACTCACTGCGAGTCTGTCTTTGTCCATCTGTGGAGCGCCCTTACATAATCGAGTGTGCAACTGCATTAATACACATTTATGACTAATGTCACGTTGGGCGTTTCTGTCATTTCGTAAACCAAGAAACGCAGGTTAATCATTGTTGTCTCTTGACTCTACTGCCCCACTTCTGTTACAGTCTGGAGCTGCTCATAACGCCATTTTTTCCATCGACAGCAGTGTATTTCCGGGATATGAACCATGTGACTACATTCCTAGTTTCTTTAAATCCATACTATGTACCTTACAGTCACGTACCATTATACGACTGTGTCACAAATTAACGTGAGTTTTGTTTTCATTTAGTATAAATGACTGTGGTAGATGTATATGTCTTAAACCTGAATACACACTGAATCATAGGGACATTTGTACAGTATAAAAACCACTACGCCTATGGAGAGTCCCCACAAAAATTGTAAGTACCAGACAGAGTTGTGTGTGTGGAACAATCTCACACTCACAAATGGCACAGAGATGACAGACTCAGACACCTCTGACATATCTCTCTGTCATGTATGAGTGTGACTATTTCTGTCATGATTGCTCAATTTTGCCAGTAAAATATAACGTAACAATTGTAATAGACTGAACTATGATGCAATTCATGGAGTGATGTCGTCATTAATATATATTAGGCTACTTTAATAGTTATTCTGTTGGAATTAATCCGTAGTGATATGCCCCATTGTTACATTTGAGCCCCTGCCCGTTAGGAAAATAATAATAATAATAATAATAATAAAGAACAATAAAGAGCTACATTTGAGACTAAATCTGGGGTCTAACTGTTCTCTGTAAATCTGCAAATCTATTAATATGAAATCTAATCTAAACAAGGGGCCGGTTGCATAGAAGGTTTAGACTAGTCTTAAAAAGTTTATCAGCATATTATTTCTTTAAGATTGGTCATATTTTTTTTAATTCAGTTACAGAAAAATGTAGATTAGTCTAAGCTGAATTCAAAAACAAAGGACTGATTACCCTTTGGTTAACTGCTGGTTGGTCAAACTAGTACTTAAGACACTGTCTTAACGTAGAGGTTAAGTTTATGCAACTGGCCCAATGTTATGAATATTGTATGTGAATGGTCATTAACAAGAATATAATGCTCATGTTTATGTGCATATGATCTGTGTTTGAACATATGATATAATTTGTTAAAATGCAGAATTTGGAAAATTGTTATTTTATATTCACATATTTTACTGAAAATACCTTAAAAATAAAATTATAAAATGTCATCTGTTGTTTTTAATGTGTAGATGATGTAATAATGCAAAGAAATGTTTATACCACATTATGGAACACCTGAATTTAACTCAACACTGCATGTATACATGTATATAATATTTTTGGCCACTAGATGGAGCCATGAAGAAAGTTTTGCATGAAGACAGAAGTTCTGTCCACATACAAGGAGAAACTGTCTCAGTCTAATTATAGATTACTTGAATTCCACTCCTCTTTTAGAAGAAAAAAAAAAGAATGTATGTTCGCAAAAGCAATGAGCTGTAATGCCTTAATGTTGTTTACAGTGTTGGGGAAAGTTACTTTCAAAAGTAATGCATTATGATATTGTGTTACTCCCTTTAAAAAGTAACTAATTATGCTACTTTTTATGTAAGGTAATATGTTACATTACTTTTGCATTACTTTTTAAATCTGAGCTGGCTTGTTCTATTTTTGGCAAACATAAAAGCCCTTTCACACCAAAAGAGAAATAAATAAGCCTCAGGCTGAAGGAAATGTGAATTCACGTCTGTACAGTAGAACACAGGAGAAGAAAGTTCAACACTCTTCAGCAAAAAATTAAGCACAAATGTTAATTAAAAATGTTAGTGTAAAAGGTTTAATGTGCTTAAAGGAGAAGTCCACTTCCAGAACAACAATTTACAGATAATGTACTCACCCCCTTGTCATCCAAGATGTTCATGTCTGTCTTTCTTCAGTTGTAAAGAAATTGTTTTTTGAGGAAAACAAATTTTCTCCATATAATGGACTGCTATGGTGCCCCGATTTTGAACTTCCAAAATGCAGTTTAAATGCAGCTTCAAACGATCCCAGCTGCGGTTGTAAACAATCCCAGCCGAGGACGAAGGGTCTTATCTAGTGAAACGATCAGTTATTAAGTTGGCTAGCGCTTTCAAGCTAGAACCACCAAACTCATGCATACCTTCAGACTGGTCTGACTTGGTGTGTTATATCTTTTCAGACTGATCCGGCTTACAGTTTTCGTAAACCACTATCAAAACCACCAAAAATCCCATAGACTTACACTGACGGAACGTTCAAATGAGCCAACACTCTTCAACACTTCCCAGAATCCCTTGAGGCTCAATCAAGCTTCCCTTCTATGTACTATTTCTAATCAATTTAGACTCATTTAAGGTTCCACTCTAATATTTCTAATATTTCTAATCTATCTAGCTATCTACAGTCATGTGAAAAAGTTAGGACACCCTATTGAATTGCATTGGTTTTCTGTATTAGGACATAATAAAACATTATCTGGTCCTTGGCAGGTCTTAAAATTTGGAAAATAAATCCTCAGATAAACATCATCACATGACATATCACACTGTGTCATTATTTATTTAACAA